>PNEQ01031852.1:11647-49973 GCA_003012365.1 Medauroidea extradentata
AAAAAAAAAAAAAAAAAAAAAAAAAAAAAAAAAAAAAAAAAAAAAAAAAAAAAAAAAAAAAAAAAAAAAAAAAAAAAAAAAAAAAAAAAAAAAAAAAAAAAAAAAAAAAAAAAAAAAAAAAAAAAAAAAAAAAAAAAAAAAAAAAAAAAAAAAAAAAAAAAAAAAAAAAAACATGTAACGGCATATCAATATATAGAAAAGTTAACATTATCAATATACTGAAAAGTTAAGTGTTATCGATACACCAAAAAGTTATAATGTTAGCGGATACCCTTACGTTTTTGCACACACACACACACAAAAGTGATATGGACAACAATGGTATTTCCCCCAAAAAAACAGGCCCAAAAACACCTTTGTAATAGACTATAGGTGTAGCTTATTTAAAAAATGTAACAGCATAGTTTGGAGTGTATTTTAATTTAATAAATAAATTTAATGGGAATTGGATTAGCAGTTCAATATATATGTTGTACATAGTGTTGTTATACATAGTGCAGTGAGGAAGGTCAAGTGCGGGAGTTGGCAGCACGGCAAGACCACGGCAGTGTCGGACATGGCGCCGGTCCACAACAACATGAAACATGATGGCAGCGTCGGGATTTTTAAAATTAAGTAAATCCACTTTGCGCACAAAGTATAATTATAAATGTCCGGGTCGGCGCGCACAAATTAAGCAGTGAATCGGGCGAGGCGGCTTCACGTAGGAGCACAAAATTATTGACAATAGAATAGCAAGCACGGACACAATGGAAGAGGCGGGCGATCGGCTTATACCGGTACCGAGGCCGATTGATGTAAATTCGGGTGAAGTACAAGAAAACTGGAAACTTTTTAAGTTTCAATTTGAAAACTATTGTATAGCCACAGGACTCGACAAGAAGGATGAAACCATTAAAGTCACTTGTTTGTTATCCATTATCGGGCGGGACTGTGTTAAGATATATCAGTCACTCGACATATCGGAATCCGACAAACAGAAAACAAGCGCTATTCTGGCTGCGCTGGACAAACACTTCACGCCTGCAAAAAACGTAATTTACGAGAGATGGGTGTTTAGCTCGGCACACCAAGAAACTGGAGAAAGTGTGGAACAGTTTGTATGCAGGGCTCGGGCTTTAAGTGCTACGTGTGATTATGGGTTGTTAGCTGCGGAAATGTTACGAGATAAGATTGTAGTAGGGGTGGTAGATCACCGTCTGCGGAGACAATTGTTATCTGATCCAAAGCTTACCTTGCAAGGGGCTATTAATACATGTAGAGCATATGAAGCAACAAACTACCAGCTACAGCAGATGGAAGCCACCAACATGGCGGACGAAACAGTGAACTGGACAGCCAGCAAACCAGGGAGATGGAAGGAGAAGGAAAATAGAGGCCAACCACGGGGACAACCAAGTACACTGGGTCAATGCTTCTATTGTGGAGGAAACCATCAGCGCAAGAAGGAACTGTGCCCAGCCTATGGGAAAAAGTGTCGGAACTGCAACAAATTTAATCACTTTGCCACAGTGTGCAAGCAGCAAGAAAGACAGCTAGAAGGAAAAATATGTCAAGTGGACGAGCGACCAGCATGAGACTACTCACGATACACAAGGTAGAACAGGGACTCATCAAGTAACAGGCCAAGGTGAAAGGCAAGAACGGATACATAACCGTCAACGGGAGCAGTTGTTCCAGCTAAATGCAGAGAGAAAGAAGAAATGGATCACAAGCCTGGCAGTGGGGGACCACAAACACACAATTCCAGTACAGCTGGACACAGGAGCAACATGTGATGTTATGAGCTTCAAAGACTATAAAGCAATTGTATGGACACAACAGGCAGGACTACAAAGGAGTAGAATTCAGTTGGAGTGCTACAATGGTCAACGCATACTACCAAGAGGACAAGCAGAGATATTGTGTCGCGTACCAAACACACACGAAGAGAAAGTGCTTACCTTTCAAGTAATTGACACAGATCAAATGCCATTGCTCTCTGCACAAAGCTGTGAAGCACTAGGGTTGGTAAAGGTTTGTGCACAACTCTGTTATGTACAGAGCAAAGTATCCGCAACAACAGAAAAGTTAATTAATCAGCATCGAGAGGTATTTCAGGGAATAGGATGCAGTCAGCTATGCTTCCAGATGCCTGACCCCGACAGAGCGTAACTGGGTACATATAGAGAAGGAAGCCCTTGCTATATTCTTTGGCTGTAACCGCTTCCATCACTACTTATGTGGTCGAACAAACACAGTCGTGCACACAGACCACCAGCCATTAGAGACTATTTTCAAGAAGCCGTTGCTGTCCACACCAAAACGTCTCCAATACATTCGTCTCAAACTGCAGCAGTACGATATCAGGGTGCAATACAAGAAAGGTACAGAATTGTACTTGGCAGATACACTAAGCAGGGCACCAGTGCCGGAGGACCCAGGTCACTGGAAGCACAGTGAAAATGAATTCGTCATGCAGCTGCAAACCATCAGAGTCCAGCAACACCTGAATGTGACACAAACTACGCTGAGTAGTATTTAGAAACAGACAACAGCAGACACAAAACTGCAGGCATTGGCATCAGTTTATCAAGGAGGGCTGGCCAGAGAGTAAAGCAGATGTGCTAGAGGGAGTGCGGGAATACTGGCACTGTAGAGATGAGCTAAGTGTGCATGATGGCATGATTTTCAGAGGGGAACGTTTGGTGGTGCCCCAAGTAATGAGGACAGAGATGTTGGAGAAGGTACACTCAAGTCACCAGGGTCTGGATGCGAGCCTTCGCAAAGCAAGAGATACGTTGTACCGGCCACGTATGAAAGACGACATTCAAAGGAAAGTCGGCAACTGTGAAACTTGCAGGGAATTCTCAGTGGCTCAACCACATATGCCCATGCAGACACACAAAGTACCAGACCTACCATGGAAGCGGGTAGCGGCAGATGTTTTTCAAGTATATAACAAGCAATACCTAATATTAACGGATTACTACTCAGACTACTGGGAAATAGACAACCTGCCTAGCCTGGATTCTGCATCTGTCATTAAAGTTATGAAGATTCAGTTTGCACGACATGGGATCCCAACTACAGTGATTACAGAAAATGCCACATGCTTCACTAGTTCAGAATTCCAAGCCTTTGTTCGGACGTGGGACTTTCAGCATGCAACATCCTCTCCATACCACCCAAGAGGAAATGGTAAGGCGGAAGCATCAGTGAAAGTAGCAAAAGGCATCATGAAGAAGTGTCTGCACACAAAGGCAGACCCATGGCTAGCATTACTAGAATGGCGCAACATACCCACATCAGGAATGGGGACATCTCCAGTACAAAGACTTATGTCCAGAAGAACACGAACGCACATCCCCACATCCACGAGACTCCTGCAACCGCAAGTACCAGAAAAAGTGTCAGACTTACTAGAACAGAAAAAACAAAAGTATAAGCTAGTCTATGATAAAAAAGCCCACAACCTGCCAGATATAATGATAGGACAAGAGGTTTATATCAAACCAGCACCTCAAGCTCAAAGTAAGCTGTGGTACCCCGGAACAATTACAGAGAAGCTTTCATCACGCTCGTATATGGCTACGACAAAAGATGGAACCCAATTGTGACGCAACAGAGAAGATTTTAGAAGTACAAGCAGCCAACTACAGTCAAGCAAGGAAGATCCAAGGCAGCGACTGGAGGAGGCAGCCCAAAACGACCAGAATAGAAATATCTCGGACGACGAGGACCTGCAAGACTTTCGGGGGTTTCCGGAGCAAACAGGATACTCACACCACCAGCCAGAAGGACTACGGAGCACAAGGCGGGGTAGGGTTATAAGGACACCAGCACGCTACCAGGAATAGACAGAAGAAAAAATTAAGTGAAACAAAAGGGAAGAAAGGGAAGATGTTGTACATAGTGTTGTTATACATAGTGCAGTGAGGAAGGTCAAGTGCGGGAGTTGGCAGCACGGCAAGACCACGGCAGTGTCGGACATGGTGCCGGTCCACAACAACATGAAACAGTATATTTAACACCCTTAAGCACACTTTAACCTATGTGCTAGACAAGGACCTATCTTAAAGACAATGGTAGATAGTATATTTCACACAAGTGCAAAATACTCAAACATTTTTTTAATGAAATGGTTTGAAAAATGCAAGACTAAGAGTAATCAAACATTACTGTACAATTTTTGCAAAATAATAAACAATTCAATTTCAAAAATTAATTTTGATTGATTTTTTGTTTAGTTTCATTACAAACTTGGTAATTACTTTAGGTGCAAAAATTAAAAAAACTATCAGTTACAGTACAAATTATGATACATTGGTGACAAAACAGTGTATGGATTCTTTGATATGAAAAATATGTTCCTTTGTAAAACAATTATCAACATCACTGTAAAACTACCAGTTGAAGCCTTAATTGCAAGTAGCATACACTAAAACGTTTCCTAGCATATGTACGCACTTGCAGAGTAAATAAGACAGCCGGAGCATTGAATATCACGTAGCTCACCGTTCTCGACTTCTACAAGTTCCGGCACAATTCTGAAAACAGATGTACCCTGGATTAATAAATGTCATGGAGTGACAGGATTTATGTTGAGGATTTGTACCGTGTTTGGGGTTGGGGAAGGTTGATGTGATTTGTGAGGAAACAGAGAGAAGTGAATACAAACTACAGTTTTTTGTAATAGATTAAAAAATGTTACTGTAACACACTGCCAGACACATATGTTAGTACATGAATGTTTTCAACTAATGTTTGAGATTTAGGCCTACATGTTTTGAGTAGCACTGTTCAATATCATAAATTGTGATATTGATATGACATTCAACTGTACAGGCCTATTCAGTAATTTAGGTATATTGATGATATTAATGATGTCATAATTAGAGATAATGGTACATTGCGAAAATGTTTTCTGCCAACATACCCTTAAAAGCACTGTAGTTTCTTGCAACATATATGATTGGGTGATATACTTCTGACACAACGTAGCTGTCTGCAGACCAATAATAGGAATAAATTATTACAAACAGCGGGATTCTTATTGGCTCAGTCAAATAGGGTAACAGGTCCAAGTATAAGCTAAAGCTCCTATTCTTCCAATAAGCTAAACGTGTGTTGAAATCCAGCAAACAGTCAAGTTTTCCCACGAAAAACCATCATCTGTAGTCATAATGTTTAGGTAAATTGATGGTATCAATAATACCATTACTTTTGGGTATATTGTGAACATCGATAACACTATTACATTTCAGTATATTGACGATTTTGTTAACACTGTAACTTTTCTGTATATCAAAGACACTGTACTTTTAGGTATATTGATTAGCAGTTTTTCGATATATTTTTTTGTGATTTTGGTTTTTCAATAACTCTCTATTTACAAATATTGAGTTCCCTAAATTTATTAACATCCAATAACTTTTATAAAATAAAAAATGCTGAAATTTAAATTGAAAATTTAAAAATTTCTACAATTTTTTTTAAAAATATTAAATTATATTTATTTTCGTTTTTATGTCAAATCATAGCCTACAACACTGCTATACACTGAATTTTTTTTGCTTTCCTAAGAGGAAGATTTAGTCACAATATAGCCTATATTTAAAATAAGAAAATAAATATCTTATACAAATATAAAAATAAATAAAGACGTTGAAAACTGAGATGAACCGTACCCTAACTGCATATTTAGAAGCGTTATGCTATGGAAATTGTATTATAAATTAGAGTAATAAAGAATACAATATTTAAAGCTAAAAACTCTTAAGTAGTTCACCTCCCCAACTTCCTAACATGGCTGAGATCTGGCAACAGCGCACACCATAAGCTCTGTACTACAATCTAAGGTTGGGACGCTCTGTAGCAAGGTGTATGAATGTGGAAAGAAGGCCAACATGAGATCTTTACAGTTAGATAATGAGAACTACAGAAGCATCACATTACTGTAATTTAAGTAACTAGTTTATTAGTAATCAGGAACACACACCATCATAACTGAATACCTGGCAAACAGCAATCAGTGACAAATTTCACATATCAAATATATGTCAGAAAAAAATAACGGCAGTTCATAAAGTTGATAAACGTAAAACAGCAGCAAAGTACACCACTTAGCCAGTTGATACAAGCAGCAAGATAATTAAAAATCATCTTAGGGTGTTACTTGTGAATTTGAACTACAAAGGGTTTCATGTTGTAATTGAAACTGTTTTCCTGGCAAAGATTGTAAGTTGTGTATGAGTAAGTGTTTGACAACGATTTCTGTTTAATTCACGTGCATATTGTTTATTTACTGTATCAACTTTATTGTGGTTCTTTATGAAACTTTGCGTTACATACATTTACTAATTATTTCATTTTCGTGGTACTGGTAGGGTACTAAGTATAACGGTAGATAGAGGCCCGAATATCAATACATTAAACATACAGATCTGTAATTCAGAAATTGTAAGATAATTTTTATTCCATTTCTTTTTTTTTAATTTTCCATAATTTGTCACCTCAATGAAAAAAGTCCAATTTTTCCCATTTTTACATCAATGGAAAAAAAAAAAAAAAAAACATTTTCCCCACTTTCACATCAACGAAAAAAAAATTTTCCCTGTTTTTCCCAAATTTTTCCGAAGTTTCAGAAATAGATAATATAAAAAAAACGGGACTTTTTACTTTCAAAACTGCAGTAGAGATCACAAATGTTCACTTTAATTACTAATTAATTTGTAATGTACGTATGTATGCTAATATTGCATTGTTCTCCTATTTATATTCAATATTTAAAAGGGCCTATTATTATTGTTATTATTATAGTTACTATAATTATTATTGCTATCCTATTTAATTTTTTAATAGTCTAGCAAAGCTTCTGTAAGCTAAAATGATTAACTTAGAGCTCCTCACTGCATCTTGTAATTTATGTATTTTTGTTACTTTGTTACTTGCGTATTAATTATTTAGTGTTTCATCTCACTTATAGACTTTGTATTTATTCTTATTTGTAACGATATTAGCTTAAATTATCATGTTATTTTCAGTTTCATAGTTCGGGTTGTTTTTATTATTAACTTTTTTTTCTCTCCATTGAACTCTGTTAATCTAGTTTGTATTAGTACATGCGATGTCTTTATTCTTATGCTGTTTAAATTGTAATTTAATTATCATGCTGTTTTAATTCTCTCATGATACATTGCTACTCATTATTGCTTTTTAATTTTAGTATTACCTTAGACTGAAGTTTGAAATGTCTTTACGTAAATAATTGTAAACTGTAGACTGAAATTGTTATGGTCCAGTGTAAGACAAGGCGACATCGCCTTAACTGCGCCATTAATAAAGTCTTATTATTATTATTACTACTACTAACCCTACGTTCAAGTATACACATATTTACTTACTATGGCATAATTGTGTGGTCTAACTCTGATTTTGGTGCAAGAGTTGTGGTAGAGGAATACTTCGTATTTGCAAAATATTTGTTTAGAAAAATTACAAAAAACTGTTTTCCAGGACTTATAGACTGACTGGAATTTCCCTAAAATTTTTATAAAAGTTATCAATGTTAATTTATGTGACACATCAGCGAGGTATTAATAGATAAATCAATGGCTTAGTTAATATTACTGGACAAATCACTCTCAATACGTATTGAGGTATATGTGATGCTTGTAAATAAATAAATAAATAAATATGGAATGGGAAGAGCATTGACAGTGGCCAGTCGTAAGAAATTATCCCAGTATTTGCCTGGAGAGATTTTGGAAAACTGAAATCAGTAGGCCTGTTGTCGAACAGGCAATTGAACCAGACAGAATAAAATTGTGGGTTAGTACAAAATACTTAAGAAAACCAACAAGAACGTCTGCCGTGTTTCCCCCATACACACATAATAAAAAAAAAAACCCTTCTCTTTCCCACCTATCAGCTGACAGAGAAGACAGCTATGTTATGTTCGACTACATAATATTATTAGTGTTGGTAGTGTACCAGCAACTACAGCAGTGTTCTCCCCAGCACAAATTTAAAGCAGGGTGGTTCACGAGACCAGCTGGGTGCATCGTGAAATAAGCTGGATGGTGTTGATGGGAATATCTGTTTCTTAGCCGGGTGGTAGAGAAAACTAGCCAGGTGGGGTGCCCGGCAAAATGGGCCTGGAGAGAACACTGTACAGGTAGTGGTAGGATCAGGGGCGTCATTTGGGGCTACAGGGGGGGGGGCAAATGCCCCCCCCTGGATTTAGAATTTTATGTGTATAAATATATTTTTGTACTTTTAAATGTAAATATTGCTAACTTAAGAACATTAAAAAATTAGTTTTATTATTAAAGTACCAATTTATACATGATTAATTAATAAAAAAGATGCAACAAGGTCACTGTCGCAAGAAAACAAAATCTTGCCCCCCCCCCCCCCTAGAAAAACCTGAAATGACGCCCCTGGGTAGGATGTGATACTTCCCAGGAAAACAGATGGACTTTGCTGAAATCCAGCTCAAGGAACATTTCAGATCTTAACTGTACAGGAAGATCGTTCATAAGGATCTTTTAAGAAGAAGCCTCAGTTATTACGAAGGTAGGTATCTTCTATTTTTCCAGCATCAATATGGCAAGGTAAAAAACAATATGTTAAAATATGTGGTAACTAACAAGAGGAAAACATTTTATGATTTTTTTTTCATTTTTAATTATTTTATTTATTTTTGTGTGTATATAGAAATAAGGGTGCATGACACAAAACTTATGTTAAAGGGATTTTGAAAAATCTTTAAATATTATTAATTGACAGTTGCACGACACTTAAAAGAATTTTAAGCAAAATCTAAAAGATGCATATATTAGTGAAATTAAGGGGGCCGCCTACCCCACGTTTCTAATTCTAATGCATTGCAGTGTGTTTGTAAACAGGTTTTTTCTGCGAAAATATTCCACGTGTGCCCATTGTACCAACGTACGAAAAGAAAACAAACTTCAGACAAAGTCGGAACCTCATTGTTAAGACGCCACGCTCATTAAAAACACTGTTTCTAAGTCCTCCAACATGGCTAAAAACGGTATTTTCAGACTTCCGTACTTCAAAATGTACTAACCGGATGTACGTGAAACTCAGAATGCGACCTGCACTGAACTTAGTTGCAGACTTTCCACCAATAAAATTATATGGTCACCGCTTAGTGTCCCATAGTAAAAACCATTCGGCAGGAACCTTGCACGCTAGTTCAGCGCTTGGCTCGTTGAGACGACACTGCATTTGATGCGCGCTTCAAGGTCGACCTTATAGCTCTGTCGCTTTTGAGCCTCACACGCGCGGGTAGGCGGCACCCTTAAGTACAGTACTGTATTTTATAGCTTACAGTAATATACATTTTTCATACAATTATTTTTAAACACATTGATTTTTTTTGTAATACGCTACAACATAGTTGCAGATTAATATAAAACCTTTAAACAAGAGTTTTCTTAACTGCCTTTTGTTAAATACAATATTAGAATGTTCAATTTCATAATTTTTCCAATTAGAAAAAAATGCTTATTTCATAAGAATTTTTTTTGGGAATGAGAAAAAAACAGATGCTTTCAGGCAATATTTGTGAATCTGCATACTTTGCTTTAATTACACAACAAAAATTCATACTAAGTTATACTGTTAAAAAATTATTTGCTGAAAAAAAGAAATAGCCTATAATTTGTTTTAAAAAATTTTCTACACTCCTTAAAAAGTTACATGTTAGACAAAATTAAGCCCACACTACAAACATTGATCTTCTGTAAAAAAAAAAACTATAAGGAATACATAAGAAAAACATTAGGCTATAGTACTTAATTACTTCGGGTAAGGCTATAAAAATATTAAATTAAATTACTTCGGGTAAGACTGCAAAAATTTAAAATCAAATTACTTTGTGTAGGGCTACAAAAATATTAAATGAAATAGAAATGTGTGTTGTGTTGTTTGGTGACAATTTCATAATTTTTTGGGTGAATTGACATGGAATGACCCTACATAGCAATAACAATTTGCAATACGGTTACAGAGCAATTTTAAGATATTGGCTCTCATCTGGGTTTGAAAGAATAACCCTTCCAAAAGCAGAGAAACTCGTCAAACAAACTGTAGACCACAATTTGTTCCAGCGCGTTATCAGGCTCGAAATACCATCGAAGGTGGTCTGCCTCCCTTCCTGTTCACACGGTTCCAGGCCTACTCTAGAAAAAATTTTAAAACTAACCTGCAAAAGTATGGTTTTAAGGCAATTTATTTTTCTATACCTAGAAACCTAACATAGCCCTGCATATGTTATGACAGAGGGCCTGTGCCACAGTATTTAAACAGACATTGTTCCTTTCAGTGTGTTTAGACCCTAATGATAACATTTAATTTTTTATTTTGTAGTGCAGGCTCCTAGGCTGTAGCCTAACTAGCCTGCACAGAAATGTGGCCCCACTGTCAGTGTTTCTTTGATAAATAATTTTTATCGGCTCATTATTTACATTGAAATGTTCTGTGATTTAAAGGTAATCTACACATTTATAACAAGGGCAACACCTTGTAGGTTAGTTCTGCTAGTTTCTACAATGAAACATTGCCCCGCAAACATATCTAGGCTACATAGGTACCGGTAACTTAAATGTATTAATGTAAGCACTTTAATTTCAGCTAAAAGATTGTTTTACCTCACACCTAGCAGAGCAGCAAAACAACATAGAGTAGTAGCCAAGAAAACTTTCAGGACTGTACAAAGACAAGCTATATTTAACTCAAAGTTAAGGTATCCATACAAGGCCAAGCATGCTGCCTGTTTACTCACAAAGCCAGACATTTCTTAGAATTTTCTAAGGTATTCGTTTCAAATCAAACTACACTCACACTTCAACTGAGAAGTGTTCTGTACTGCAGAGAAAATGGTCTTGTTTTGTACTTCAAGTTCCAGGGAAGTTTTGGTCACCCCTGATGTCAAGATTCCAGTTCACCTTGTCCTTCTACTCAATTAAGACAGTTTGTTTGCAGAGTGCTAACAGGGATTCTGCCTCAGCAAACAGTTGTTCGGTCGCTGGCTGACAAGCCGCTTGTTTGTGTACACACACACTGTGGTGTCAGCAACCAGTATGAGTCTGTGTCGAGGTGTAGCAAGACATGTTCTGTGCAGTTAACTTAGTGTTCCTTCTGTCTTACTGGTTACAAGTGTTTCCTATTGTCACTGCGACTTGGCGTGCTGTCATTTGATTTGTGCCATTTCATCACAATGTAACAATGGTAAGTTATACTTTTTCATAGGACTGCATTATTAATATAACTAATAGTAGGTACTAAATAAATTATATAAAAATTACATAAAACATTTGCAGCTATAGATACAAAAAATGCCAAACTTTTAGTAGAATTTCAGAAACACTATTTAACGGCTTTTAGGTTAAATAGCCTAATGAAATTTGTAGAGGTTAGGTACCTGGTTTGTGTGTCAACAGCAATGAATAAATCGGGTCAGAATAAGCAGTAAAGCATTGTGTATACTTCGATGCAAGCCGCATCATCACCCAGGAACTAAAATCGCTAACAAACTATAAGCATGACGTATTGTATTTACAATGCAGCATAGAACAGAGAGGGGGGGGGGGAGTGCACACGCATTTTTACACGTAGTGTTCAAAGAACTCAAAAACAAAAAGTTCAAATAATTTGAAGTCAATCATTTATCCCTCAAAACTTGCAGCTAAAGATTACAATAAAAATTAATCACATTATTAATTCATAATGTTCTCATAAATAAATTAGTGAGTACTTCATGTACGTATACTTGTCTACGGTTACGCCACTACAAAATAATATTAAACATCAACTGCGAGTGACTAACGTAGTACTGCATAGTGCCGGTCAGTTTTGAAATGCGCGGGATATGAAACGGACTAATTCGGAAGTCAAAAAATTTAAAGTTTTTGTTCAATATCATCCCATATATGAATAAATACGTATTAGTGTCAGTGGTTAAAAGAAATATAACGCTATAAAGAAGGATGAAGTGGCTTCTTGCTTCGTGGAATGGGGTGAGTGTTTTTTCCCGCTTTGTATGCACTTTTTTTTTTCATTTCATTTATTTAGCCTTCTTTTGATCCCAATTATTGCCAGATAGACAAGGGATATTGAAGTAGTCATAGTACAATTTAAAATTACAATAATTGCATATTAAAACATTTGCACTTTACATCAGTAGGTAATTAATCTTTACTCATGAATATTAAATTTAGATTTAGAATTTACATTTCAATCACATAAAATACACTAAGTTCAAAAACAATGTTTGAAATACTCCATTTAGGAGTTTTACTATTTAACAGTTCACATGATATCTGAAAAATGGTACGATAGTGCTACCTACTGGTTAGTAATAACAATAGGTCCTCGTTTTGTATGGTTAGTAACCATCTGTAGACAACGAGAGCAGATTCAGCGAAATTGTTTGATTATTTAATATTAAATGTCGTATATGAATCCAGTAAACGAAATGTATCAGTTATTATTTTGAATTTCGACACACCTAACGTGGGGTTGTCCGACGAAGTATCAAAACAAGAAAACGAGGTTTTTTTTTTTCAAACATTTTTTAATTATTTATTTAAATGTGCAAAATTTGGTCATATTTACAGGCCCTTTGGCTTTGAATGAACTAGTTCCGAAAAAAGGCCAAATAAATACGTGGGCCTGTAGTAAGGTTAACTTCGTTCGCGTCTGGGTCAGTGTCACTGTTATTTTTATATGCGAACATCACGCTGTCACGTTCTATTTTCAAACATGACTCGGCAGTGACCAGTAAGTCGCATCGTCGTCGCATTACTGTGTGTTCAAGGCCAAAGTTCAGTCCACTGTTTGTAAATGGACGGAACTTGACGTCACGACTTACAAACCAGAATACGAAATGACATTACTGTACTGACACGTGATCAAGTATCGAGTAGAGCTGCGGAAGTAATTGTATTACGTTCGCTGCTGTTAAAAATGACGTGGACGGGTTCATTGGCAAACGAATGCAGCACACGCACAACTTTCCTTGCATTGCAAACTGTACTACGATAATATTAGTGAACAAAACTTCCTTCTTTTCTCTTGTTTTCCCTGTTATATTTTTTTGTGTCTTTGCTCGCCTTCTGCTGATTTTCTAACCTATTATAATCGTCATAAATCAGCAATACTCTGAATCGAATTCATGAACTCCCTACCTACGCTTCATGCACGTTGCAGCGAGTTTTACGGCTATTAATTTTTCGACGAAACTATTTAACGCGTATTGTGTTTGTATATCTACGAAAAGAACACATAGGTACTTCAAACTTTGTCGCTATAGTTTTAAAAATTCGGAACGTTTATTAGAAACATCATTTTCGGGCCGTTCAAAATGGCCAAAAAAATGTTTTTCAGGTTACCGTATCTGGAAGAATAACAACCGGATTCAAAAACACAGCTATAGAAACAAGCGTTAGACTTTGAACTATTTTGCCCACAAGTAAAATAATGTGGTCACCGCTTAGAGTCCCGAAGGAAAAAGGATAATTGTGAAGTACTGCACGCCATCTGAGTAGCTTGCGCATAGAGGTGATAATGCACTACGTACGCCGGACAACGCAACCTTACTGCTCTTGCTTCACACACAAACGTAACCTAACAGCGGCAAATTATCAGTACTGCCAAATTTGTCATATATTATCTATAGTTCAGACGTAGATAGACTTAATGCGTTAAATTTAATAAGAAGTTTTACTGTACTGTAATTTTCCTAGAATAAAAGTGTTGTTAGCAGTAAGTCAGATGAAATTGCAGCTATATGTGTGAAAGCAAGTGTCTATGCGCCATGATGTCATAATGCGCTTATGAAAACTCACACTCGCTAGAGTAAGGTAGGTTATCTCAGTAATGTGAAAAGGTTTTGTCGCGTACCAATATTTGATAACTTCTTGCTATACTGTTAAATCTTCTAAAATGATGGGAATTAACAAACCTACTAATTTTCTACATTATAAATATTTTGTTGAATGCTACATCTACAGTGCATTCTTTATGAGTATTATGTTCATATTCAAATGTAATATTAGTTTTAGTAGTTGACCAAGGTGGCATCAGTGGTGTAAAATTTCAAACACCTTAAACTTGCAATTTTGGTTTACTTACCCTACCATCGTGAATTTTCATAAGCGCCAAAAGTTTATTGTAATTTACGGTCAAGGAAAGTAAATGCAATAGTGTCTGGACGTCAAACTTTATTTAAGACAAGTGTGCACTGTGCAATGGCAATAAAGCCACAGTATGAGTTATGTACGTACGTCCATGTGTTTCTATCATTACTAATTGACTATTCCTTTAGGCTAACTAGTAACTGACGTAGATTATTCACTAAAATTGTCAGATTATAGTTTAAAATAGATTTAGCTGAAACTCAACCCAGTATTATTTTGTACGTCAAAGTCGCTACGTAACACTGATTGAGTTACGGTTATTGTGATTATATTTGTTAAAATTAAAAATATATACACATGTATGCATTGAAATAAAAAATGTAAAAATACACTTAAAAACATGTTAGGAATGTTTAATCAAATGAACAAATCGGTAACTGCTTAACAGCAACCAAAATGCACAAAAATAATTCAGTTAAACTTAAAAATACAAATACCGCCAAGAATGTTTCACATTTTAAGTTTTGTTCGAAAATATAAATTTGTTATTTATTCTCACGTGCTGGTGCTATTATTTTTTTTTCTCAGAAGAACGGTGTCCTGTTGATAATGTTAAAAATAATCAAATTGATAAAATTCACTTTTGAACAAAGAAAATGCTAAAACCGTATAGATCTGTAGCAGCGCAACCCTTTAAATTTCTCCTACGATGAAATAATCTGTCTGTGACGTCCAAGGGACGTCATGGACGTAAAGAAATTATATTCCATTGTACTTTAATTTTATTAAAGGGAAAATGTGGTTTTACGAAATAACCTTACAACCGCACGGCAGAAGTAAACAATACCAAGTACTGTTCAGGTTGTAGAATTTATGTTTGATGAACTTGTCACCCGACAAATGAATGCACATATCTTGTATTGTTTGCACGATGACATGCCACAGTAAATAATTATAACTATATATGGTGGAATATCGCGACAATATTCTCTGACAGCGTAGTCTCCACGTGAGTGTAACGTCCTGGTATGATTGGACAATGATTGTATATGACGGTGTAGATGTGTACACGTGTTCAGTCGTAGCTACACCACAACTATAATTCACAGTCAAATAGGGCCTCAACAATAACGACAGAAAAGCAGCGGATATTAATACAATACTTTGAAGCCTAGCATACAGCCAACATTTGCCGCGATAAATAATCATCCCTAATAATTTTTTTTATCTAGTCTAATATATATATATATATATATATATATATATATATATATATATATATATATATAAATGAAAGCTGACTGACTGACATATCAAACTGCAGCCCAAACCACTGGACCTAGAATCGTGAAATTTTTTGTGGGGGTTCCCCTCAGGTCGTAGGCGAGCACTAAGAAGGGATTTTTCGAAATCCGACCTCTAAGGGGGTGAAAAGGGGTGAAACGTGTTTCCGAAAAAACGTTGATAGAGCTCGAACCCGACGGCCTATCATCGTGATTTTTACTTTAATAGGACACTCGTAAAAATGCATATTATCCAATTTAAGGATTTTCGAAGTTCAATATGTAAGGGGCTGAAAATACCTTAAATGTGTTTCCAATCAACTATCGATATCTATCGAACCCTTCGGGATAGAGAGTTCATATTCCCTTCAAAATATTGCTTACGTAAATAGCCAAAAAGTAGTTTTAGGTTTTTTTGAAATTCGATCCCAAGGCAGTAAAAAGGGGCAAAATGTGTTTTTAATGAATCGTCTATATCTTTGAAACACAATTGGCTATCGTCATGATTTTAACTTTAATTGGTTACTTTTACAAATATCTATGACAGGACACAAAGACGTTTCGAAATTCTTTATTTAAAGGGGTGAAAATACGTGAAATGTGTTTTCGATTACCCTTCCATATCTATCGAATCAATCGAAATATCGAAGTGCTCATTGCTTTAAATTGGTGCTTTTGTAATCCCAAGTACCATTTAAAATATATTTTCTGAATTCGGCCCTAAACTGGTTAAAAAGGGGGTAATATGAGTTTTCGACTCACATTCGATATATATCGATCCCATAGATTTTTATATAGCGACGTGATTTTTGTTTAGGATTGATTTACTCAAATACCTAAAAAGTACTTTCAGGAATTTTCGAAATTCGCCACCTAAGGACGTGAAAAGTGGTGAAAAGCGTTTTCTATTAATCGTCGATATATCTTGAACCCAGCGGGCTAATGTTGTGTTTTTTACGTCCACGAGATACCAATAAAGTATTATAAAACGTGATTCAAGGGGTTTCTCGAAATTTACTCTCTTAGGTGGTGAAAAGACCTTGAATACGTTTTAGATAAATCATCGATATCTATCGAACCCTTCAAGATATACAAATAATTTTTGCTTCTGGATTATGATTACAGAAATTACCGCAAAACGGTTTTCAGATTTTTCGAAATTCGATTTCTCAATACTGTGCAGGGGTGATATGTGTTTTTTTTAGTGGGTGATCGATTTTGATTCGGCTGAACGGGCTAGCGATGTGATTTACATTTCAGTTGGATACTTATACAAATGTCTAAGACGTGAATGTAAATATTTCGAAATTCGACACCCAAAAGGGTGGAAAAGCACAACATTTGTTTTCCATCAACCCACGATATCTATCTATCCAGCAGCGATATTGAGGTGTTGCTTGCGCCAGAGTGATGCTTACGCAAGTATTAAAAATATATATGTCAGTTTTTTTTTTTACTTTATAAGATAACGTGATTATTAAGAATAAAACTAAGTTGGTCAATCTTCAAGGCAGACGATCCGAAAAGCAGGAACGAGCAGCGAGAAATAACTTATACAGGAGTTTCACTACAGTAACCTATCGTGGTGTTGCCCAACCTCTATGAGCCCAGGACACAAATATTTTATTTTATTTTTTAATTAAATTTAATTTTCATGAATTATTTTGAAGTTACGTGACGCAGTTGTTTGTTACTCAGGTCTAAATTCCGGGAGGTTCTGGGCTCGAATTCCGTTAAAAGCTGCGTGCGAATGTTCTCTGACACACAAGAACTACAAGGCATATCGAATTAGTGCAATTTACATGTAGTCTTTAAAACGGGTAAAATTGCATTTCGCTTTCTACTTAGGTTCCTGTACAACATCAGCTGACATATTGTCGGGATACTGCCAAAAGTGATTAAGTCATAAATGCTATTTCGTTTAAAAACAGTATTAATTTGTAGATATTAACAAAAATGTATGTTACTATACTGTGACACAACAGTACGAAACGACGAATAGACTTTAAACTTGGGCAATTGTTCGTGAACATATACATATTCCTAGCATTTTTATAATTTTATCTCATGTTGACTTTGTCACTTTTGGCAGTAAACCGACGATACATCATCTCACTAATCTCAAGTTTGGGGCACCAAATACGTTTCCACGAAACCTTTACCCACTGAAACTTTGTAATGTCAATAAAGTTAAAGTGAATATTTTGAAAATATATAATTGTGGGCACCGTCACCAATGGTTGTGCTCAGGGTAAACAGATGTTTTTCATTCGATTACCCTCTTACCTTATGTGTCTGTAATTACTCCACAACGTCAAATAGGCAGGGCTATAAATAAGGCCCAGGCGAAGTCGCAGTTAGTGGCAGGGACAAACTTAAGACTGCTTTTCGCGTGGACAGCTATAGCTACTTATCCTGCTGCAGAATTAGTTCAACTAGCCGCTTGGACATTCTAACACTTGATGACTGAAGTACCAATCTTGTGAACAAAGAGGTTTTTCAATTAAAGTAAATATTATCAGTTACGAATAATACTCGCGAGTAAAGCCGCGGGGGACTGCTTGTTCATTGTAAAAACCAACTAGTTTAAAGAAATAATATAATTCACAACTAATCTAGACGCAACGAGCTGGCACAGTACGTAATTAAATGTGCAATGTTATTTACGATTTTTTTTTTAATTTTTAAGAAATATGCAATGCAACGTATTTCGTCAAATTAATAGATTTTTAAATGCAGGAACATATTCACGAGCAACATAAGGGTTTTAATTAAGACTATCTTATCTTGTAAACTGTTTAATTATTGCAGACCAGAGACTGTAATTTAAAATGCAGCGAAATGTTTGATTCGTGTATTTTATAGACTACGTATAAATACTTTTCCGTTGTACGAGAATGTTATCAGACGCGATGACTGTAAGTTAAAAGATACTAACTAATTGTTGGCTGGTGAGGGGCCTTAATAAAGCGACACACTAGCATTACGGTTCGTGCTACCCTCTTTCTAATGTCACTATGATAATTATGTTTTAAACCTAAACTATAGCAGACATAAAAAATCTGTTTGGCTATTTCTTTCAAGACAGTAAACATTGTGGTTTTAGTCAACTGTGTAATTAACGAAATTAAAATAATTAGCTGAATTAGCTGTTATGGTAAAAACAATTCTAAACAAAACTGGCAAACATAATTGTGATATCTGCTCTCGTTAGACTTGAAGTAATCATCGTAAAAACTGTAGTAACAAGATATAGCATGTTGTATTACTAGCTTGTGTAGAAAACTGCGTAGTCATAAGAAATGCGAATAGGTCTTGCAGCAATGTTTAGTGCTACGAGAGTGGTTCGTCAAAACCAACAGTAGTATCTGGGTTGATAATGCGATCGCTTGTGCGTGCACGAAGTTCGGCCGTAAAACTACGTCGAGCCAGGGAAGACACGAGCCACGAGGAGACGTGATATTGATTTCTGTGTCTGTGTGTGTGCCGTAGGGCGCCGACAGGATGGAGCCAGACGCATGCGCCGTGGCAGCCCCTACCCACAATCCCACGTCAAGGGAAGATGGCAGCGACTGTGGGGGCGACGTCACGACAAGCCTGTTGACGAAGAATGCCGAGCAAGTTCGCAGATATCCAGACGTAGTCCAAGACGACTCCAGAACTGCGAGTGCAGGTAGGGTAGACGGCCACGAGGAACTACAGTCGCAGTCGTCCAGAGGACTAGACGTCGGCGATGACGACTCTGAGTGCTACAACTCCTGGCGATTTTGGAAGGCGCCTCTGTTCGAGTTCGAGCTAGTGACTGCCACCCAAGGTGATGATGTCCCCGTGGAAGACAGCGTCACATCGTGGGTAGACAGCGTAGTACGCGAGCCGGGTGGAAGTGAAGCTCTCGTGAAGCGGTGGTGGGTCGAGTCACAGGCCTCCCCTGTTGACGAGAAACCCCCGGCGGATCCTCCCGACAAGGGACGCGGTGTGCACGATGTCCTCCGTCTGAACGACGACGAAGACATCCTCACCAAGTCCATCGTCGTGATAGACCCGCGTGCCGCGACTCTGCCGGTGCCGCCGCCCACGGAGAGTAGCTTCACGTCCATCATCCACACCCTGAGGCCCTTCTCCGCCTTCCTCAAGTCGTTCCGCCGCATTTACCAGCCGGCCGACGTCATGGGTAACCTGCAGGGGTCGGACGGCAAGTCGCGCGGTGCGGGAAAGAGCCCGGGAAAGGCGAAGAAGAACAAGGAGGGGACGAACAGGAAGTCGCCGGCGAAGGAGCAAGCGAAGAGGGCCGCCCCGCCGCCGCCGGCCCAGCAGGCGAGGCAACCACCGCCGCCGCGCGAGGGGCGGGGGGAGGCGGATAACGGCGCGGCCCGGCCCCCCACCTACCTCGTCACGGACTCATGGCGACACGCGAACAAGCAGCTGGCCGCACTCACGCCGACGAGCCGAGAGTCTAGCTCGGAGTCTGTGTTCACAGACCCTCTGACACCCCACAGCGGCCACCTCTCGGACCCGGGGGACATGGTGAGCGGCCAGCCCACCGCCGCTGACGTCGACGACGTGACGCTCACTCTGGTCGACGAGCCGTCCACGGAGGACTCTGAGGCATCGTCGGTGGTGCTGGCACTGACTGCTGACGGCCGTCCACAGTCACACAGCCTGGACGCCCTAGACGAGGAGGCCGCCTCGGTGGACGACGATGAGGCTCGCTGCAGGTCGAGGAGTGCCGACGCCCTGGAGGCAGCAGACGTGCTGGGGCCCAGGACGCCGCCCCCGCCGCCCCCCAACTTCACCGTCGTGCGACACCGGAAGGTCGAGCTCAACCCGACCCGCCTCAGTGAGCATTGCCTCACTTCCGGTGAGTAGGCTTACCCTGCCCCTCGCCCGTCGATCATCCCTCGACCTTTGTTGCTAGAACTGCTCTCTTCTCTCATGTCATATCTGTGTTCATGCTCTGTCCAATCGCATTGTAACGACCGTGTCTAAGCGTTTGAAAGCAGTTCTGGGTGTCAATGTGTCGGTAATTAATGATAAAAAATAGGTTAAATATTTTCTACATTTGTTACGTCTTAAACTAAATGCGATTACCGCAGCATATTTGTAAGTAATTACATACAGGCGCAGCTAGTGCATTCAGTTTCACTTAATTGTGGTTTTGGTTACGGGTAACGTTTACATTTTTTTTTTTTTTTTCACGCTAATTGGCTAGTTTCGTGTAACAGCAGAGTCTACAGCAGGTGTAGTTCGATAAGCAGCTCTCGTCACTTGTCATTTGCTCGATAACTTAACTTATTACTGTTTGAACATCTCAAGGAGGTATTATATCCTATTCTGATTAACCTCGGGTCTTATGTTTAGGTCATTCGGGATTAAATGAGCACTAAAAATTTAACCTTTGAAAAAATATCACTAGCCGTTACAGCATATAATTCAACGTTACATATAGTTGCCTTACTATAGGCAGTTCGGAATAAAGTGAGCACTCGAAAAAGCCCTGCTAAAGATCTATTTCCAGCCAATTCGTATCTTTCCGCGTGTAGCAGCTAACGAAGGGAAAAGTCTAAGATCCTGGGACACGTCACTTTATGTTTGCGCGTCTAAGATAAATTGTTCAGCCGATAGGTACATACATGGTTTGATAAAAATCAAGTTTATTAATTATATAAAATACAATTATATCGCTGTCGGTTGATGTTGTTTCAGCATTGTTGTATTTAAATACGAATAAACACGGAACTGTGTTGTGTTATTTCGTTGCCAACCATACAAGCAGTAAGGCAGCTATACTTCATGTAGAATTATATGTAGTAACAGCTAGTGATATTTTTCGAAGGTTAAATAATTAGTGTTCACTTTATTCCGAACGGCCTATACTTGTATGGTTGGCAGTGAAATTACGCAATACAGTTCCGTGTATTTCCTATTGAAATACAACAATACAGAAACAAAATCAACCGAAATCTCTATAACTGTATTGTATATAATTAATAAACTTTTTTTTACTAAACTGTATCAATTCATACTGATTACACAAATAATTTTACACGCGCAAACATTAACTGATGTGTCCCGTAAGGTAAGAAATGTCTCGACAATAGCCGTTACACGCGGAAGGACATAAATTGGCTGAAAATAGAGCCTTAGCAGGGCTTTTCCGAGTGCTCACTTTATTCCGAATCACATATAACAGCCTGTGTTTGCCCTTTCATTCTATTTGATTCCCTAACCACCATTGACGGTAACATTGTTGCGTCTTTAATATATGCGTGTATAGACTGTTCACAGTTAACTAAGCACCATTTTAAGACAATGGTTGATTTTTTCTTTCTATCAGTTTTGCCAACTACACTAATCGTCGACATAAACATTGCCACTTGTCTAACAAGCGCAGTGTGTATGATCAATTGCTGTCAAAAGTCAAGGTGAGGCTGCCTAAGATATATATTTTGTGGAAGGTGTTAAATAATTGCTACTTTAAGGGCTTGTTCCCGAGTTTTTTTTTTTCACACTGGTGCCAATAACTCAAATATTTTTAAACCAAATGTTTTGAAAAAAACTGAGTCAATGTGCAATCACACGATGCACAATACTGTGGACGCGTTTTTTAAAAATAATGTACCATTCGCCAACAAAAAAATAATTTCCTTCATTTTTGCTTATTTTCACGACGAAAAACGTGTTACTTTGGGTAATTAAATCTAAAAAACCGTTCAGTATAATTCTACAAAAAAAGTCAGCTACGAATTATAACATATAAGTGTAAAAAATGGGCAGCGAAATTTTGATATGAGTATTAGGTAGCAATAAAAAAAATATTTTCGAGATCACTGCAACACTCCGTAACAAGGCCTTAAAGTGAATAACCAATGTATTTTTGACTGCTCTCCCAAGTATGTCTGAAGCCGCAGTGGGGTTATATTTAATTAATAACAGTGTGTACTGATAGACTCGTGTCGTCATTGATAGTCTGCACCGACATATGACAAGTCAGAGCTAAGTTGTGACAATGGATGGCTTGGCCAGTAGCATTTGCGCACTGAATCATGGTTAGGAACAGCTGATTTTGCACAAACGGCGCCGGAAAACCTATATGATTATATGGGTTGACGAGTTTCCATTCATTAATTAATACTTTTAATACACACTCAGTCGAAATTTACCGTCACTAGTTTCATTGAACTATTGAACTGTCTTGAATGTACTGGAGAAATTCGCACGGATATTATAAATATGTTATTAACGCACATTTCCGAGAAATTAACAAAAAGACTAGGCCTATCTTTTTCAAGGAAACCAAATTTTACTTTATGCTAGTAAAAATGTAAGTACCCGCATGAACATACGACCAGTACATAAACACTGTAATACTTAGCCAATCAAACGTAATATCAATAAACTACGCTAGTTATTTTCATTTCAAAAATTAATTTTCCCCCAATTGTCTTAAGGCCAGTTTACACCAACTGTAACATTGCTAATAACACGTGTTTTCAACATTGTTGCCAACATTCTGTTATTAACTTTGTTAATATTTATAAAAAATGTTAATAACATTTGTTGCCAACATTTTGTTGATAATATTTGCTAGCAACAAAAGTTATAAATTTTAGAAACATGTTAATACTTTGTCGCCGACAATGTTGATAACATTATTTTCCCGACCCATTCTAGGGCGGCCTAGATCAAAGGATGTTGGTAACAAATGTTACTAACAATGTTATCAACAATGTTGTAGGTATTTTTGTCATTAACATTGCTATTAACTTACGTTCACCATTCTTAGAACTTTTTTAGTAACAGTAACGTTGGTGTTTTCAGCAATGTTAATAACACATTTGCTATCAACATTGCTATAAAATAGTGTACAATTGCTTAGGATTTGCTGATAACATTTTGTAACTTAAATTTTGTAAGTAACATTGTTACTGTTATTTTTTCGGTGTAAACTGGCCTTTAGGTTAGTTCTCCAAGGTAAAACCTCAAATTCGTCTCGCAGTTACCTCAACGAGGAAAAAAATCTAAGCACGAAACCACTACAGTGTATAATTTAACAACGTCTCCATTTAAATATCTTCGTAAGTGATTCAGGAATGTTATTTCTTATTTACTCACAAGTGGTAACATAAACCACTAGGTAGGCCTACATGACCATTGACTTGCAGCAATAATCTGGGAGGACAGAAACGTAAATTTAAAAGCGTACATTGACTCTTACAAATACGTGATTCTAGCATAGGCTAATACAACGATTAATTTCATAAATGGGCCTACGGTTTCTTCAAAATCCTTGACTGTGATAAAAAAATATATAAACTCACTTGTACGTCTATACCCATGCGAGGTTTAAAAAAGTAGGCCTATGGTCTACAAATTACCTTGCGATATTAAGTGATTTGCATTATACATTGTTTTGAAATATAGCAATTCGCCAAAGAACTGTGCACATTTGTTTTAATTAATAAATACATGATAAAACAGACAGAAATGAAATACAGCGAGCATGAAAGCAAAGTGACGGACTTTGCGATGCGATTATTTATATTTTAAAATTACTGGACATTATGAATTTTTGTATCTCTTCAAAGAACTGTTGTTAGCCTACCATAACACGTTAAACATATAGCAATGTTTTACACGGTTCGAAATAAATCTTGTAACAAACATGCTAACTCATTGAGTATTATGGCAAACGAACGAATGTGGTGCAAAAACAGCTGATTCTCCCAGCATGCAAATCTGTTCTGACGTCACTGGCTAAGCCGTCTATTTTTATTTTATTTTTATTTTTATTTATTTATTTATTTATTTATTTAAACATCATTTACAAAATTACAATTACAACTTTACACATTGTCTGATCTCCTTGCGCATTGCTCTAGGTGGAGATCTTTTGAGATCGTTTAAATATAGGTGAATGCGGTTTGGGCTCGGTAGTTTACATTGGCTATTGCTATGGCTTTGGCAAGAAATTTGTGACAGGTTCTCTGTGAGCCAAGATATCCTGTCAATAATTGTTTAGCCTTACATATGCATTTGCTTACTAAATTTTGTAATTGGTACAAGAGCTTTTAGTCATTACTATTATAAATGCTTGTCACATCAGACAAAGTTAAAGCATTTGTATTACTGGAGAAGTACGAGTGTGACGGCGAATAACGACCCATATCGCGTTGAGACCAGCCTTCACTTGATTTAGCACAGACATGCAGACACAGGACACGCACAGCGCAGAACTGCAGCCTAAAATTAGAAAGCACATGCACGACGAAAGTTTGAACCAAACGTTTTCAAAAATGAAGGGAAATACGGCCGGGAAATTGTTGTGTTCGTATGTTGGTAAGCCTTGCTAGAATAAAAAAAAAACAGCTTCGTACTTGTTTCCGCAGCGCAGCAAGAGACGCTTACAATAAGGTTTTCACGGTCACGTGACTAGGTTCACTAACGCCATAGTCAGATTGTAGTCGAGCGCTTGCAAACAATTAGTTCGGTTCACTTATTAGATAAAAAAAACTGAATTCGGTTATTTTAGAAACGGATAGAGTTGAAAGCTGGATAACTGAGATACTTTTTTTTACATAAACTCCTACGGATCACGAAATGATTTCAGGTGTAAGGTGGTTGTGTATACTATCAATAAACAATAACAAACTAAATTGTTGATAATGTATTGCCGTGTGTTACTAGCTATGTCCGTTACATAAATGTACAATCTTCTGTGTCTGCAATATAATAATGCAAGAGCTAGTTGTTTATTTATATAGTGTACAACTGTAGTCAGTCTAATTACTTGCAGCTTCTAAATTTTGATCAACACATTACCGCTGTAAAGACGCAGTTCTCGTTGGTAAAAAGGAAGGCGCAAAGAAAAGAAATTTAGGACATTGGTAGGTTTCTTGCGTGTCAGTCCTGTGGTATTTTCCTGTGCGCGTACTGTGCGCGATTATAGGCAGTGCCGTTCCAAAGCTTGCATTCTACAGGATGTCCCAAAAGTCCCGCATCATAGGCAAGGCTTCCGAATGCAGCGCTATGACGCCAATTGTGGTACAAAACATTCTGTGAAACATAAAAGATCGCCTGCAGCTGTGTTTTGAGATTTCAGGAACTCATGTCGAGCACATTTTATGATTTGTTTCATACTACCTAACAAGTTGTTGTTCTTCCTATGATGCGGGACTTTTGGGACACCCGGTACTTGCTGTGCGTGTGCTATGTTCTGTGCTAAATCAGTTGTAGGATGACCTTGACTCGGTAGTCGGTTATTTGAACTTAATAACTGTTCTGTATCGTGATAGTAGAACACATTTCAGTTCGTTCATCTCGTCTTCTGGGTCATCATTGTTGTCTGTGAATCAGTCATTGCGTCAACGCAGGAGCTGAGATGAACATTGTTCTGATCATGAACACCTAAGTTATGATCAAGACAATTTTAGTACACCATTCAGTGAAAATAGTTATTTCAATATGTTTACTGCACATGATCTGATAAACAAGCTTCCCGTAAAAATTTACGGATCATGGTTAAGGGGGTCGTCTGTACAAGCCGCCGAACGGCGTGCAGAAATTCGGCTCTTATACGCTTATTAGGAAACTGCTCGGTGTTGGTGAGTGCTGTCTGATAGGAATAGTATTCAAAATGTTACACGTGAGCATTCTCCATTCGTCTGTAAAGTTCATTTCACGCGGCCTAAAAGTTGAGAATGGGTATTTTGCGGCCCTTTGTAAGTATGGAAAGCTTGGCACAGAATATTTTAGAAGGCATACTAGTGTTAAATGCACATTTGTCTTTAATAATACATCATTAAATTATTGGGTCAGAACTGAATGTCTCATGGATAGAGACACTTGAAAATCGCGAAAATGTTCAAAATAGTCTCCAATAAACTGTATTATATTAACCGTGACACGTGTGAACAGTTTTGGGACAAATCACACATGTGTGTCCAAGCTGTGCAGTTCTACCTGGGCCTCTTGTAGAGAGAAAAAATGCCTCAAATGAACGATAGCCAATGTTGATACAAAACATTCAGTGTTATATACCTACATCACGTTTGAGCCTAACAAAAAATCAACTATTCCCGCGATTTTCCAGTGTCTCTACTCGTAGATAGAGACGGGAAAAATTCGTGTGTTCACTGACGTGTAGGCTAGCCTTCAAGAATATGTGTGTTCTCAAGTAGACAACAGCTGTTCATTGGCTGCTCGTTGACAAAGTAAAATGGGCCCGCAATTAGTTACATTGTTATTATGGGCTCAGAGACTTCAAGGAAGTGTCAAATAAGTCAACGGCCAATTGTGAAAGTAGCAGGAACTTACAGTTTACGGAATTCTCGCCTTGTGCCTGAAATAAAACGCGAATTTTCCAGTGTCTCTACTCACAGACGGTCTCTACTCATAGAGGCTAGTAGTAGTATGTGAGAAGACAGCACGCCAGCTAGTGACTTGCGCCTAGAGACTAGAGTGAGGTGTGATATGTCGTCCTTATAGCTCCTGCACGTCTAAACTTAAGACTGCGCAACATATGTCCACTAGGCGGCCATCTTAAGAGGTGTTCAAGTGCGATAAATTCATAACTTTATATTTTTATGAAATATTGTTAGTTTTGTAGACGATGCTTGTGTGTACATTTTCCTCTTACCAAACAATTTTAACTCGCATAGTTTTCTCATAACGGTGCGTCAAAGTCAAAATTGGCATGTTCTGCTGCCATGAAAATAGTGAAAACCGATTGACTTATGTACGTGAAATAATTCACAGTGAAATAACATATGACGGGCTACGTAGTAAAACATTTTTGAAAAATCCCGTGAACTATTTTAGTATTTTAAAGAATTGCTGAATTTTCAACTTTTTTCCTGTACTTTTGCGATTTAAAAAAAATCAAAATATTACGTTATGGTCTTATAAATCCTTTATTGCATAGCTCATGGGATGTAATATCACAATGATTTACTATTTTGTGTAGGCCAGTTGGTTTCCACTATTTGCATGGCAGCAGAATAAGCAAATTTCGACTTTGTCGCACCGTTATGAGAAAACTATGAGAGCTAAAATTGTTTCGTAAGAGTAAAATTTGCTCACAAGTATCGTCTACAAAACTAACAATATTTCATAAAGATGTAAAATTATTATTTTACCGCACTTGAACACCCTTAACGAATGCCTTTCCCCTTCTCATAACACTTACACATGTTTAGAGATGATGGTATATTGCGAATATGTCTTGTGACAACGTACCCTTCAAAACGCTGTAGTTTTTTGGCAAAAAATATGACTGGTGATGTACTTGTGACACAACATGACTATCTACAGACTAACAACAGGCATCACAATTGCGAGGTTACTATTGGCTCGGTCAAATAGGGCAACAGCTCCAAGTACTAGCGAAAGCCAGTAATCTCTTGATAAGCTGAAAATACCTGCGCTGAAACCCAGCAACATTCAAGTTTCCCCGCGATATTTCGAAAATATTTTTTTTATTGCTACCTAATACTCATATCAAAATTTCGCTGCACAGTTTTGACACTTATATGTTATAATATGTAGCTGAATTTTTTTGTAGAATTATACTGAACTGTTTTTTTAGATTTCACTACCCAAAGTACCACGTTTTTCGTCGTGAAAATAAGCAAAAGTGAAGGAAATTATTTTTTTGCTGGCGAATGGTACATTAGTTTTAAAAACCGCGTCTACAGTATTGGGCATCGTGTGATTGCACATTGGCTCAAATTTTTTCAAAACTTTTGGTTAAAAAATATTTGAGTTATTGGCACCAGTCTGAAAAAAAAAAACTCGGGAAGTATTATTAGACGCGAGTATTACGGATATGTGTTTTATAAAATAACTATCAGAAGCCGGCACACGTTGTACTGCCTGTGTATATATAGGCTACATATAGATGTTGGTTGAATGTAAATCACCCCCCCCCCCCTGTTATGACCTTATATACCATAAGGTGAAGCTAGATGTAGACATTTATGTGATACAGCGCCGTCTGTCGGCGAGTCAAAGAGTACAATGGATAGCATAAAAACCTTCTCCATGGAATAATACACGAGTGTCAGGAGTTGCAAGGTGATCGGTCAGTCAATGCCATGAGTTTATCGGTATAATTCATACATACCAACATCCTTTATATTATGAATATTCGTATCTGCTAAGTAACTCGGTGTAAGTGCAGAGCAGTTTCGCGTGCTCATGACGAAACCGGAACACTGGGTACTGGGTAGTTTCCGTTCCCATGGATACATTACCATGTCAAACGACCTTGGTGCGTTCGTCGAACCTCGCAGGGCGAGGACGAGTGGTCTGACTTGGTGCATCGACAAAGATGGCAGCAACATGAGCGCCACCTGCATGCAGTTACATTGCACACAAGTGAGCAGACTATAGCCCCGTTCACAATCGACATGGCGCAAGTAAAAAACATATTATAATAAAGTGAACATCTGTGATACGAATGGTGGCGTTCACAATGATACTTGGCATTACTTACATGGCGTAACTTGCTTGACATGGCGTTAAAGATGGCCATCTCTGAGTTTTCTATGTTAAGTTTTTCATGCCGACCAATAAGAATGTGAAACGTCATAAGAGCTTGTGGCGCGAAAATTTTCATCCAATAACAAACTAGTTCATTTCTTGTTGATTATTTTCTGATTGGTTAGGAAACAATATATTTACTGGTGATTGTGTACGGACAGTTTCGCATGTAATGCTGTGTAAGTTATGTTATTTATTTCATGTCGATTGTGAACGGGCCTTATAAGGGCGACACTGACACGCGCGAGTGAGGATGAGTTTGCCTTAGGGGTAGCGAGTCTCTAGACTTGGGTTGCGCTCCTGTTACATCACATTCAAAGATATGACATATGCATTATTACAGCCAGTATCTTTAGTTATTACTACCTGCATGTGGCTTCACAGTTTTGTCTCTATAAATGTGCAAACAAGGTACGACCTCGTCTATTTCTCTTGATTTTTGTTCAATTCGTTAAATTATTATTTTCGTTAGTCACCGACAGAAAATTTTAAAATCTAAAACAAACACACATGGTTATTCGTTTTGTACACTCCGTGTAACAATATCTTCAAGCGTATTACTTACCTTCAAGGCAACAGAACACACGTGAAGGCTTATTTGAGAATGTTCCATACCTAAAGAACTTATCTCCACAAGTGCCTGGTTATTAAATTATGAAACATTATATTGTTGAAATGTTTCCCAAACAATTTCTACATCGGTACTGGGGAAGTAATTAACGTAAAGTATTGTCAGAATTAGGTAAGCTGGTGACAACAAGGTCATTAGAGATGGAACCTAAGTCACAGACTGGAAAGGTAGAAGGAATCTGCAATGGCCTATAGCGAGGATCAATTTCAGTATTCTTCTATAGATAGCTCAGAAAACCACAGGAAACAGAAGCCAGGAGGACAAATGGGAATCGAAGCCAGGACCTGTCAGACGGTAGGACGTTTTCAGTCCCCTATCCCATATCTGCGTTTTATAAATCTGCCTTATGTATGAACAACATATTCATTCGTTTTACCCTAGATACCACCGTCAGATGAATCCATAGCATTCCAACATTCCATTGTTAAGTTTGACTCTCACGTAACACTTTTAACTTATATCGTACCGAGTTAACTGAAAGGTTATTGTGAAGGGCATACTACGTAATATTTGTTGATCCGTGACGTTCCCACCTTATTGAAGCTATTTTAAGTCGCGATAGAATTGTTGGGCTGTAGATGGGTGCCTAGTTCAAATGTTTTTACGGTGACGTGGAAAGGGGGGGGGGTTAGGAGTGGAAAAATTATATGAGACTAAGGATCTCGTTCATGTTTGCCAAAGTGGCTGAAATTACTCTGGGCGAACTAGTACATACTAGATAATTGTGCGTTATATTCCCACGACATGAATACACTACATATAGACATGATGTATATTGTATAATGTGAATGCAGCCTCGCCTCAGCTGTACAGTCTGCATGGCTACAGCTACGTTGTATATGTTCCTTCGTCCTGGTATTTACGTTTACTGTTATCACAGAGAAAGGTCAGTTGCCTCAACATTGGCGCGAGACAAAGGTTATTCGCAACATTTTTTTATTCACTCTGAAAGATTGCTGAATATCATATTTTATAATCCTGGATTACTATCCTAAAATTTAGTTATTTATGGATTACCTATAACCCAAGTGTAAGATACTGTCTGTGGCTATAGTAATTGAGAAAGAATACAGAAATACGTTACAACATACGTTCAAACATAAGTCAAATGATTTCCAGTATTGTCAAATAAGAATTATATAATTCATTGTGTGGAAATCTATGGCTACTAATTGACTGTAAGATGCATACACGTAAGGATCACACTTCACTCACGTTTGGGAGAACCCTGATCAAATAGGTCGGGAGTCCTGATTTCTGACCTGAGTGGTTTTCTGAACTCGCTACACGCGATTGATAATAAGGTTCGCTACTACAGGCCATGGCCACTTACTACACAGGATGACCCGGGAGGAAAGGGTAATATTCTGTGAGGTGATAGTACTGGCCACTGTGATCAAAACAGGTCATATGAACGTGTGGTCAATGTGGGATGAGATAGCCGCATTTGAATGTAAACATTGATAAGTTTTAAAATTACTTTATATTGTTATATTTGCAATTACGTTCCTTCGTGCAGTGACAGGTCATGTCATGTGACAATCATGGAGGCAATGCTTTGCCATGGAAACGTGTTTATATGCAGAGATAACATACTAACGTTGACTGTGAACTTGAAGGTTGTGGTTAACGTGACATGAAACTAAATGGTTGTGTACTGTTATCTTGTTATTACATGTTATTCATAATGTTTTACAATTTACTTGTAACTGAAATGAGAAACATAACTGCAAATAACAAAGTGACGGTAAGCCCTACCTATCTATCTAACGCAGCGAACATTTATTGGTTGAAAATCATGTTTCACTGGTGTATTTTGTTGATACTGTCTTGACGAGGATCAGTAGGTGGAGGTAAGATGGTTTTACGGCATTTAACAACGAGGTCTTGACGCCATTCTATTTAGTTTATACTTTTTTTTAGCGATATTTATTTTTTACGCCTATACGAAAGCAGATATCAAAACCCTGTCTGGCAGTTTTGTTTAAAATCGTCTTCTCCATGTTGGCTGATTTTTTCCAAGGCAGTAAATATTTTTATTTTAGCTATTTATGTAACTAACATAATTATAGTTCATTTACTTTTTAGCATAAACCGTATAGTTTCTTGCTTTGAAAAAAATTAGTTATAACGGCGATAACCATTTTAAACAAAACTGAGTGATAGAGAGTTTTGATATCTGCTCTCGTTTAGGTTTGAAAAAAAAAAATCGGTAAAGCAGTACAAACTAAAGAGCATGGCTCAATGAGGGTGACGTGAGGTGAAGGACAACATCAAACATGCCCGAGCCGGGATACGAACACAGGACGTCTCACACCGCAGACCAGCAGCTGACACTACGCCAGAGACCAGCGAGGATCAGTAGAGCTACAGATTACATCAGCGAAGTAAGATCACTAGCCACAATGATATTTGAAAGAACTGTGCAATGGGAGTGCATGACTGGATTTATTTGCTTGGACATACTCCATTGCGGCATAAATGACTGTCAAAAGAAAACTAGAAATAAAAATAAGAAAAGAAAACATAAACAAGCAGAGTATGCTTTAGTAATCGGGAACTACTGTGTTTTATTTCGTCTCGTCGTTTGTGTTGTTTGTTGTTTTTTCTGTTTGTGTCCGACATCTTTGTGTTTTGTTTAGTCTCATTGTTGTGTCGTTTGCCGTATTTCTGTTTGTGTTTTTGTTTCGTCTCATAATTGTGTCGCATATCAACTTAGGTTTCTTTTTATATTTTGTTATTTCTTTTATTTTCTGTTTTGTTCCTTGTTTTATCTGACCAGATTCCAGTTTTGGAATTTCATGTTGTGTATGTATCCCGATGACTAAAGCATACTCTGATTATTTATGTTTTATTGTCTTATTTTTATTTTTAGTTTTCTTTTGACAGTCATTTATGCCGCAATGGAGTATGTCCAAGCAAATAAATCCAGTCACTGGCTACAATTATGTGTATTCACACTACGACAATGGCATAGTTATAGCCATAATGTAGCAGTGCCTATGTTGTGAAAACTTCAAGTGAAGCACAGTGGCTAGAGCACTCGCCCCCCCCCCCCCCAGCATGATCCGCGTTCAGTTTATAGCAGGGTCGACAGTATTTACGCATGTGGCAACCATGCCACTGGTCGGCGGGTTTTCTCGGGGATCTCCAGTTTCTTCCGTCCTTCATTCTGGTGCTGCTCCATGCTCTCCTCATGTTACACTTCACCAGCTCTAAACACCTAGATATTAAGTTCCGGCTAAAATATCTCCACTCTAGAGATGCATATTCTAGTTGAAATATTTAAAGATTCTGTTCAGCTCTGAACTGACTTATTTAAATTTAACGCTGGCATCCAAATCACTGCATCACACTGAATGGAGGTTCTGTTAGTGTTTGTTATTGTTGTTAAACGCGGAAGTATGTAAGTTGTAAACCTCGACAGTAGGAAAGGTGTTGAAGCCTACGTCTGTGTGTCGGCGACTTCGTACCTCCCAAACATGTGGGCTAATTTCAGTGCAATGTTTTTTTTTCGAATGAAGGCTAGTTTCTCTGTAATGATTCTTAGTGGTATTTAACGAAAATGTGTCCAGTTGTTTGAAAGTTACGAGCTCTTATCCGAATTGGTATGAAAATTTTATAGGTATATAATGAAATATTTATTATACATGTATATATTTTATCTTGATGCACTACGGAGAAATTGTCATTACTAGTGCAGTATACTATCATGCATCGTGACTGATTGTGTTACACGGGTTGTGTTAGATATTCACAACTATTTAATTTAAATGTTTTAAATACCTTTCATAACAGACCATTTGATGTTTACTATTTTGTAGAAGTATTAAAATTTAAAAAGCTATATATAACTTTAAAAAAATATAAACAAATAAAAAATTCCCAGCCACACAAAACGGCCCCTTAAAAGTTAAAAACTACTAGTTCCAAATTATTGCTGACCTTTAAGGGCGTCGGGAGACTACTAAGTAGAGAAACTTGAAACAAAGAACGTAACTGCAACAAAACTTCGTGTATCGTGTGTACACGCCAGACAATTCCAAAAAGGCAGCCGCAAAAATTAAATTACATTTAAATTCAACATTTGGATTTATATGTCATTTTGTGGATTTGGTCTCATTGCTTTGTTTTATTCTGTTAGTTTTGCTAGTTTTAACTACCTATTTTGTTAACTTAGGCGCTCCCCCCCCCCAAATTATTTTAAGGATCAACAATAATTTGAAATATATATTTTTTTACTTCATAAAGAATTGTTTGTGTGTTGCTTTTTTATAATTTTAAATTACGTTTTATATATGTTTTCTGACTTATTTGGTACTTACGTACTTACATTCACCTTATCACACAACTGAATAATAGTAATACATACCTACTGTGTACTGTATTGTATATTAAGTGTATTGTAGGGTAACTTATCAAAACATTTAACTTAAAAAAATACAGCAAACGAACATTAGTAGCGTGCTTGCTTTGTAACTGGTGATAAACTATTAACTGTGGAATAAGATCATGTGTCATCGTTGATACATAGGGAAATTTTGATTACAAAATGAATGTTTAGTTTACAAAATGAGAGATTGAATTATAGAAAGTGCACTATTTAAATAGAGAATTAAGTGAATTTATTTAATCTGTTAGCAAACCTATTGTTCTTCCACTATATGGTCAGTACCGACAAAACCACTAATTTGTTAGTGAAAAATTTTACGTCCTTGACTAAGTTGAAACTATACCGATTATATTGGAAACTGTTTACATGTGTACATGTAATTTGGCAGACAATAAGCTTTCGTGGATCTCCATGGAAATTAAAGACTTACCAAATGGCTTTGCTAATTTTCATCTGATGGATATGTGCTCTTAAGGAACGTTTGTAGTTCACGAATCTATGGTTCAAAGTGAGACATGAGGTGACTAGTTCGAGCTTTTGCCACAGTGTCCTTTATAAAGCTTGTTTCGAACGACTCAATATGGTTCCTAGACTCGGGCAAGAAGGCCGGTTTTGTTCGAACAGTTCGAGAGAGAGAGAGAGAGAGAGAGAGAGAGAGAGAGAGAGAGAGAGAGAGAGAGAGATATGGAAGGTGCTAGAAAGGTAAAGTAATCTAAATACATAAACTGACTGAAGCTAGTCTATACTCCCATGTCTTCAAAACGCTCACTTTACCTTCAACTGCCTGTAAGCAGGTACAGCGAGGTCGATAGAAACGGTGCCAGTGACTCAGACTATTGCTAACGTGAAATGAAGCGGTCATGGCCGGTATTATGACATCACAATATATTCTCCTGCAGTAATATCAGACAACTATCGTTATTATGATTGGACCGTTTCCGAGGATCATGCCTGGCCATTGTGACATAGCGATAAATTACACATTTGTTAAACACGTATCGTGTGCATTATGCATGCTATACACAAACTGTAACATAAATTAGTTTGGCAAGTGAACAAAATAAACCGACCATAGTAAACAGAGCGTATAAAATTGTTCGCTATTAAATGTTTTCCACCGTGTTCAAATCACGTGCTTGTAGTACTTAGCGTCTAGACTTCCGACATATTATATATGATGTACCTGTAGCCAGACGGAGCACTTAAGTTGTGCTGTGTTACTCGCCACTTCACACTCCTATCTCTGTGCTCGACACATTTATTTGGGCCATAACATGGCTGTCATCAATGGACGCAGTCTGGATGTTACTTCACTGCAACTATGCATTCAAATGGCGAGGGACAGGGGGGGGGGGTTACAAGGATCCTCCCCCAGGATCATGTTGCATCCGAAGTGTCTATTGGTTGTTATGTTTATTGAATGTTCTACCGACAGAATTCGTAAGATTTGTTAAGAGGTTAATTTTATAAAAGTTATTGTAAACTTCGGGAAGGAAGGTGCACAAGGCCCGGTATTCTTCCATAGTTACACGATTGTTCACAAGAATGGTTTGTTGCACACATTTTGTTCCCAAGAACTAACACTTACAATCAGCCGCCCTTTATGCAGAAACTTGTGTGGTTTTGTTGTTTCAGCAAACATTTGCGTGCACGTCCGACCGTCCAAAATCCTCCCCCTCCTCCCCCCAACACAGGCCAGCATTAAGCAACCAATATAATGTTTCGTTCAATTAAGAGGAATAATCGTACAATATTTAGTGTGATACGTGAGTTTCGCACAAGATTTGCGTGTATCTTGCGTCGTGTACAGACCAACCCATAGTTCATAGGACCGAGATATTCACGGTCAAAGTTTACTGAGTTCACGTACCTAAACGTGTACAAACTTCTTCATCTGGTCTCTTAATTTTCTTCAACTATTGTGATTTAATGACTGGATTCAGTTTCTTGGACGTACTCCATTGCAAATTGAATGACTGTCAAAGAAAACTAAACAAGAAACTGAATCCAGTCATGCACTCCCATTGCACAGTTCTTTGAAAGATCATATTGTGATTTAATGCTTTTCCATTTACTGCGAAGTTTTGGACCTTCTCTTTCTACTTGGTGAGCTGTGATTATTTGAAAATAAATGACTTATTAGGGCCGATATTATAATAAACCTCTTTCGAATGACAACCAACTGTTATCCCCATAGAGAAAGCATTGGTGAGCAGTTGGTTGTCATTCGAAAGATGTCTATAGATACGTTAATGTGTTGGTTCCGTAGTGCATAACTGATTTGTAGAAGAGAGAGAGAGAGAGAGAGAGAGAGAGAGAGAGAGAGAGAGAGAGAGAGAGAGTACAGCAGAGACAGCGCGATATGTACGTGCCAGCTCTCCTACATACATCATTCTATATCTTGTCAGTGGACGTCATCTTAACGAGACAAAAAAGTTGTGACAGATGGTGACACCACGGTCAGTAATCTCTCTCCTCCGCATTCCCTCTGCACCGTCTCATCTCCTTTCTATATTCGCGTGGATTTGTATCTCTCTCTCTGTCTCTCTCTTTGTATGAAAAGACTGCTGTGACAAGACGTGCACGTGTCAAACATTTCCCCCAAGTTTACAGGATATCGTACGATTTCGCAATACAAAATTGGTATCAGCTTGATAAAAATACATTAACCACCAAAAATGACATAATTAACTTTTCGCAAAATCTAACACATAACTTTTAAACATCGCATTCGTATTAAGTAAGATTCATTAAATTATTTTATTAGAAAATGTATATTCACTTGTAGTATTTATTGAAGTCAACGCATTGCCATGAAGCAGTATAGTTATCTTTGGGTTCTTACTCACACCTAACATACTTCTCACGCATTGACTGCTGACAAGTTTGCTTCTTTCTTCTTGCCTCTGGAGTTTGCGACATTAAGGGGCCTCCCTAGATAGGCTGCCTTTGTGTGTGAGGCAGGAGCGGTAACAGCACCACTAACTGACGTATGTAATACATTATGGCCATGGGGTATTGATCCCTCTCCGATCGTATTTACGGCTATTCTTATTAATCACGAAACAGAGACATTGTTTTACTTTTTTCACGCTGACAAGGTGTTTCATTCACTTTTTGGAATTTATACGGTATTGTTTCTGTTACTTTTATGGCCTCTGTAGTCGCTCTCGTAGATAAAGAAAATTTTCTATGTCAGCTGTTTCCCGTTACAAAATAACTAATATATTATGATTCCAACAATTACAGAAAATCGATGAAGTTGGTATCAATGCCCTGTCACGACAAAAATTTTGATCCATCGACTGGAGCAGACGTTATCGAGAATAAACGGATAACTCCTAGGTGGTAGGCGTCAATACCCCTTATCGCCTCTCCGCGCAAGATACTCAGCTAGCGCGAGTGCTTTATTATTATTATTATTATTATTATTATTATTATTATTATTATTATTATTATTTTATACTATGGGACTTAAAGCGGCGACCACATTATTTTATTTGTGTCTAGCATAGTTCAATGTCAACGCTTGTTTCTATACTTGTGTTTTTAGGATCCGGTTGTTATTTTTCTATATGCGGCAATCATGGAAAAGTCGTTTTTGGCCATTGTTAGGGGCCAGAAAATGATGTTTCTAATAAACGTGCCGAGTTTTTAAATCTATACCGACATAGTTTGAAGTATGTTTCCTTTTCGTAGATACACAAGTGTAATGCGCGTTTGATAGTTTCGTCAAAAACAGAATAGCCGTAACTTGCTGCAACGCGTTTGTAGCACAGGTATTGAGGCCCCGTCTTTAACACTCTACAGGATAGTTGCAAATTATGTTCACAAATATATCGCACCGCTTACGTGCCCGTATTCATTTGCACTTTCATTGTCAGTTGATGATAAATCTCCTGCCATTTCCAGGTTATTGTACAGATCAATTTATAAACAACACTGAGGAAGGAACAATCTTTTAAGCGTTCGTACTACGGAAGCAGGGGAAGTTTGAGTATAGATTAAAACGTTTTTATTTGTACTGAAGGAAGTTTTAACTTTAACAAAATGTTCAAACTATAACGTATATGCAACAGAGTTTATACTAATTTATATTCATATCACCCTTGGTAATCAACAGCGAGGATTTAACTCGGTGTTATGACTTCAAATTTTTTGAAAAATTATCAATGAATTAATGATAATCACTTGATTAGTTTTAAATACAGGTGTTTTCATTTAATTCCGGTTTCAAGAAGAAAATCAATTTGAATTGTAACCTATCATAATCACGTTCAGTTGTGAGTTTAACTTTTGAATTTAAAAATATAGAAGTAAATAATTCATTTTA
>PNEQ01031853.1:0-57440 GCA_003012365.1 Medauroidea extradentata
ATTATATTTACTGGTTTTCAAGTTTTGTATGAAGTAAAAATATGCAAATTTTGACTTTGAAGTGACATTACGGGAAAACTAGATGAGCTAATTTTTTCCGTTAGATGTTAATGTTCTCTGAAGTAATGTCTACAAAACTAACACTATTTTATACAAATATAAAATTATGAATTTTTCCCCACTTGAACGCCCTTAAGTAAACGTAATTTAACTCTTGTGGTAAAATTTAAATGGTCAGAAAAGAAATATTTCGAAGCTGTAACCATTGAAGAATTATACCATTTAAATGATTATATGTGTGGATGACAAGTGCAAACATTTGCATTGTTTAATAAGTTATTAATGTAGTCTATCCAAAATAACACGGTAAAATATTTACCTTGCGAACTTCTCCGATGCTCCATAAACTGTGTTTCCGTCAATAACACCAGGTAAGGTGTTGAATGGTACCTTAGAACCTGCACAAAATAACACATGCAACAAGATATTTCATACAAAGTTCGTTAAATATTTGGGAACAATTATCATAACTCATGTTAACTTTTTATCTTAATACTCTGACCACGACGAATTTTTAAGAAAGGGAGGAGGGAGTTCAGAGTAGGATTTAATTGTTTTAGTAATTTAAAATTTATGCGCGATATGGTTCGATTTGTAGATATACATTGTGACTGTAATTTACTGTAAGAAAAACTTTGTAGCTTTCTTTGTTTTTTGTATAACTGTATTAGCAGTGCGCCCACGGTTTTGCTTGCAAGTGTTGCTCATTGGTTGCTTTAATTGAAAAATCTCTTTGTACACCAGATAGGTAGTTCAGTCATCTAAGTGTTAGCATGACAAAGCTGCAAGTTGAGTTAACTCTGCAGAAGGATAAGTAGCTATAGCTGCCCACGCGAAAAGCAGTCTTAAGTTTGTCGCTGCCACTAACAGCGACTTCGCCTGAGCCTTATTCATAGTCATATCTAAGTTGACATTGTGGGCTAATTACAGACTCTACGTAGTATGAAGACTTATTTTCCCCGAGCACAACCATTGGTGACGTAGCCCTCTATTGGGCTAAATAATGGTTTGTCAAATCATTCACTTGAAGTTTAGCGCCATTAGGGAGTTTTGGCGGGATAGCGTTTCCCAGAAACATAAACGTATTTGGTGCCCAAACCTTGAGGTTAATGGGATGGTATATGTGGGCTGTTGCTGTCGAGGAACTTTAGTAGATAGTGGACTGCATAGCCCATTTTTACCAATTTTGTATGACTTCATCCAAATGTCATTAATTTCATCTGCCTTCCAGTTCTTGTGTGTCAGAATTGCACATTTGCACATTTGCACAACATTTAACGGGGTTTGAGTCCATAACCTCCCGAACAGAAAACCGGAGATACAAACAACTGCGCCACATAACGTCGAAATTATTCACGAAAAAAAAATTAAATAAAAATAAAATATTAATTTCCTACTCTCATGCATGTTCTACAACACGTCTCGATAGAATTATCAGAATGAAACAACTTTATAATAATTTATTCCTCGCTGGTTGTACTTGCTTTTCGGATCGTCTGCCTTGAAAGTTTACAACCAGGTTTTCTTCTTAGTAATAAAATTTCTTATAAAATTAAAAAAAAACTTACATATTTTTTAAATACTGCGTTAGAATCATTATGAAACGCGCAACACCTCATTATCTCTACTGGTTAGATAAGCATCATCAGATGATAGAAAACAAACGGTATTCCTTTTTTACCCCTTTACGTGTCAAATTTCGAAAAATCTTAATTTCACATCTTACATATTTGTAAAAGAATTAATGTGAAGTGAAAATCCTGATAGTCCGTTCAGTTGATAAAAATCTGTCATTAATTAAAAAGCACATATCACCTTTGTACAGTACTGTAAATGTTCGAATGTTGAAAAAAAAATCCTTTATTGCAACCATTTATATAATAATCATACCGAAGCGGAAATAAGCTAAATATCTTGACGGGTTGGATATATATCGAGGGTATATCTAAAACAAATTCTAGGTCTTTTCACATCCAAAGAGACTGAAATTCGAAAAATCCTTGAATCACATTTTGTACTACTTAACTGGAGTCTACGTAAACAACACAATAGCCCACTGTGTTCAATATTAGAAAATTCGTGACATTACATTTCAAGTATTTGAGTAAGAATTAATCTGAAACAAAAACCACGTTTATATATGAATATTAATGTGGTGGATGTATATCGATTATGAATAGAAAACACATTTTCCTTTTCTTACTTCTTTGGGTCTAAATTTAAAAAAAATTGTTTAAATTATATTTTAGACATTTATATATGCATCAATATAAAGCAAAGAGCACTTAGATTTCTCGATTGTTTCGATTGATAGGGAGGAATAATCGAAAACACATTTCCCGTATTTTCATCCTGTTAATTAAAGAATTTTGAAACATCCTGAAGTACTATCTTATTAATTTGTATGCGTAACCAACTGAGTAAAAATTATGACGGTAACCAATTGTATTCCAGTTTTATGGACGATTCACAAAGTACATATTTACCCTATTTACTTCTAGGAGGTCGAATTTCAAAAAAATCTTAAAACTAATGTTTGGGTATTTACGTAAGTATAATTTTCAAGTGAAAACCAACTCTTATCATGAAGGATTCGAATTATATCGATAATAATTTTGAAAAATATTTAAGGTTTTTCACCCCCTTAAATGTTGAATTTCGAAGAGCTTTGAGATTGGCTAATATGAATTTTTGTGAGTTCCACTGAAGTAAAAATCACGTTGATGGGCCATCGGGTTCGAGCTCTATCGACATTTCTTCTAAATTACATTTCACCTCTTTTCACCCTCTTAGAGTTCGAAATTCGAAAAATCATTTATTTGTGCTCGTCTACGACCTGAGGGGAACCACACAAAAAATGTCACTGTTCTAGGCCCAGTGGTACAAACATTTTCAGAACACTAAAAAAATAGGTAAATAATCCAAATGTATAGCTATTGTTTCGTTGATGCGTCATGCAGCCATGTGCACTCAAATAACAACAACGTATGTGACTTTAAGTTCCGTAAACAATTTTGACCTGAAGGTCTTTCCTGCATTACAAATTATATTCAAAACGCGCAATCGAATTAATTCCGGTTTACTTGCATTTTACAGAGCTCTGGAGGGTCAGATGGCAGCAAAAATAAATAACCAAAGAAAAGGAAATAAATGTTATAAATGTAATCAAAATAACACTTGTGTATGTGTAATCTATATGAATTTTTTGTACCTAATACTTGTTAGCATGTTGGAGAACATTTTTTGAACGCGACTTTTATGTATAGCGTATAGCTTTGCAATGTAAGATGACAAAACTTCTTTGAACTTGCAAACAGCTTTACATATATATATATATATATAATATACATATATATATATACATATAACGTAGTTCATAAAAAAAGAACTCTTCTCTAATTAAAATTGGCGTATCACCTTCGGAAAAGTGTTCTTTTTATTTTTAATAATTACGACCAATAAAAAATTTAATTTTGAAAAAACAATGCAAAAAGCTTTTTACGAATACCATTGAACTGTTTCATTTGAGATGAGTGGTGTCCACAAAAAATTTCTTGCTGCCCGCAATAAAGTTATGCAGTGACGACAAAAATATTCTGTAACCACCACAAAACATTTTGGTGAGGCCCATATTGACAAAATATTTTGCGGCCAAAGCAAAACCGTTTTTTTTTCTCTGTGCGTGCTCCCATATCCTGGTCCTCAAGTATCCTAATAAGAAAAACTACAAAAATAAAAAGCATTCTGTTAATAATTAAACTACGACTTTTTGTTCCCATCAGCTAGAGCTAGTGGTTGTCAACATACCCAATCGACATCCTGGTCTGACGGAAGGGAAGCTGCGAACGAAATCCTGACAGCGAACTTTGAAGAGATTGTAGAAGTAATCGTCGTCTGGGATGATGATCTCCATGCAGTACGGGTTCTTGAGATGAGGCGGTCTGTTGCAGCATTCCTCTGGCTCGTTGCGGTTCAGAGGATCTGCACACACCATACTTATATACAGTAGTGCTTTTTACAACAGCACGAGGCAACTTACAGCAGCATAGTTACTATAGGAAGGATGTACGTATTTTGTGCGACTGAGTCTTATAAGAACAGGCGTAAATATGGCACTTGAACCACGACTCAGCTAATCCCCTAGACCAGCCATTGGCTTAGTACGTCCCGCGAGCCAACTGCGGCCTTTCAGGTTAGTTAATCCGACTCGTGACATGGTTTTGTATAACCCCTACAGTTATGCATAGGACGAAGTATATTTACTGTGTAGCTTTAATAGAACAACGGTTTCCCATTTTATTTATGTGGCCCTCCTCTTAAAAAGTTTGCCTACGTCTGCCCTAGTCACACAGGGCCGGCGGGACCGTTTAGGCGAACTAGCCTACTGCCTAGGTCACCAAGAAACCAGGGGCATAAATCCTTTACAATTCAATTATGTTAAATCAATGAAAGTAGCATTTTTTATGATTTCGTGCCTGCCTAAGTAATTACTAAAAAAAATTAGTATATAACGACACAAACTGGGACTTAAGAGTCAGTCGGGAAAAGTAGATTCCTGTTTCATCTTTTAAGAGTAAGAAGTATCGATTGACTAGCAACGAGGATGTTTATATATACAAAAAGTTTCGCCAGCTATCCCAACAGGCGCTTTTGGGTGTCAACATTATTTATTAGGTATGCCAGGTTACTAGCAGTACGCGTAACAGTCGCTCAACTTACTTATTGTTAATGACTTTGAGTTTAATGGATTTCGCCCTTGAGTACATTTTTTTCTGTACAACATATTGTGTATTTAAATTAAGTTCTTTATTTGAAGTGCGCGGAAAGTTTGAAGAAACAAATTCGAAAACGTTTCGAGTTCTTTCCACAACCGGTAAGAAATATAATATTTCGGATACCAAGCGCTGGAAAAATCTCGAAGTGTGGCATCAAGTAATTCGCCTAGGGTAGGCCTTCTCAATAGGCGGCCCGTGGGACGGATGCGGCCCGCAGAGAGATTTCTACTGGCCCGCCATCAAAATTTCAGAAATCAGCGAAAATGTTTTGTTATAATAATTTAGAGGCTATTTCTTATTAGTTATAGTTAGATCACTGCAATCTCTGCGTATGACAATGATTTATGTTGTACGGTATCATTTAATTGAACTTAATGTTAGTCTAATGCCTATACTTAATGACAAATTTTTTTTTGCTTTCGGCCCCCGAGTGTTTTTGGTAGTTATAAAATTGAAGCAAGTGACCCGAAGGTACATTTAATTGAGAAGTCCTGGCCTAGGGCGTCGAAATGCCTTGCACCGGCCGTGTAGGCACAGGTCACTGAATTCGCATGCAGTCGTATCTACCTACATCAGTGGCGGAACCAACAATATGTCATAAAATTAAATATTTTATATGGTTATGTGGGGCTGTACAGTTTGAAAGATTACGCAAGAAGAAATGTTCATCATTTTAAGGAACCGAAATAAAACACCCATTCTTGCCATTTTCTACCACGAAACAAGAGCTGAACAAAACAGTAGTGAAACATAAATGTATACACGTTACATTATATATTAATATTGTTACAAATCAGGTTACATGAACATAGAGCAAATTCAGAAAAATTGTTTGTCGGAGCAGTGCACTCGGTTTAGTTACCTGGAAAGACTGTCGACATAGGATTGTTGACTACCCGTAACTTTAATCTGTGCCTGATGACTCGCAGGGCTTTTGTAACTGAACAAGTGGTTACTGCGTGTAGATAACGGCCTTGTAAAGTGCTTACGTTGCCTTGAATGACATACCGATGATGTTCAACTGTAACCTCGTATGTCGAAACAATGCAATTTCCCACATACAGCAAACTTCTACGTCACTGTTATACCTATTAATTCATTAATTTGTGTGTAATATAAATTTAAATTTATGTCCTTGTTTGGTAAAGATGACGAGTTTATTATATTTTTATAGTGTTTTTGCCATTCCTGACATACGAGGTTGCAGTTCAGCACGATCGATATTATTTAGTCTTCGTAGTGGAGATATTCTGTGTGTGGGAAGCCCCTACGCTACAGCAGGTTATGCAGCTCACAGTACACAACTGTGTTGCGGAGTAGTGTACTCACCCAGGGGTGTGGCGGTGAGCGTATAGTCGTGGTCCATGAACTGTCCCCAAGCGACGACCATGACGGTGCCAGCGTGGTCGTGGTAGCCCTCGTCGGGGTGCATGGTACGGGATACGACCCTGGGCAAGGGCAGGTCGTTGCCGGAAGTTCCAATGCGAGGCCAGTTCATGCCGTCGGCGAACAGCGGGCCTACCAACCTGCCAGTCAGAACAAACGGGTCATCAGTTACTACGTTTAGGGTAAAATTTCATTCCAGGTTTAACCTGGAGTAGATTCAACTCAGTAAAGCGAACATGGATTGAAGAAATGCGTTTGTTAAATATTTCTATCCAGATTGAACTGTAAACTAGAGCGAAGTTAGTCAACCTGTCCTAAGAACATAATAATGCGATCTATCGGCAACAATATGAAGCAGAGAACATATGACGAACAAATAATACGTTGCACCAAACACGGCTTTTCTTCACGAGACGTTTCACATCTATTTTTCCGTTTCGCTTTCTTAAAGCCATTCCGCATTACATATACTCGCCTTTAGTCCTTTGTGTTTGATTGTAATTTGTTCTGTTCTCTGTTAAACTAACTACAACTCATAACAACGAAATATGGTGGCAACTTGATCTAGAGCATTTTTTTCAGTCCAGTCCGCGTTTACAGTATAATCTCAATCACGGTTCTTCAATCCAGTCCACATCAATAAGTAGAGTGGATTATCTTGCTTCACTCCTGCTTCAATCCATAACAAACTGTATAGAGTAAAATCTCAGTCTTGATACCTCAGTCCACCCGAGGTTCAATACAGATTGAAATTTTACTCCAAACGGCCTAATTAGTCCACGTGCCTTGTGAAGGGCGAATATCTCTACAATTGAAACCAAAAGAGTGGAGACAGTGTATTCAATCGCGGGTTGTGCAGGGTAAGCAGTTATATGCTCCTTCCTGTACACGGTTGCTTCCTAGTTTAACAAATATAACTAAGTTTTATATAGTTGACGTAATATTTAAGGGGAGGTTTACTGAAAATGTTAAATGCTTAAATAGTTTTTATATTTATATAATGTATTATTTATTTTGTAGCTACATTAATTTTTTTTTACGCCGATGAAAATTGTTTAGCTTTTTTTTATATATAATGTTACAATTATGTTCAAATTTGCGTAACACAATTTTGTGTGGGAAAGGAATACCAACTGACAGAAACTTTGAAAGTTTTCTGAGTTTGAGATAAGTTACTAATATTTGCAATTACCTATATATACAAGAAAAATTCCAGTGCGGGGTTTTATACAAATCTTGACGTAGCCCGTAACACAGTATTTCAGTGTGAATCACTTCATTTCAGTAAGTAAATTTATTTTCCCTTCTAGTACAAAACTTGGTTATGATATTTTGGACTTTGGCATTAAATTATACAAAAAATACGAAAGCTAAACTATTTTACTATTGTGAAGCGTTACATTGTATGTGAACAGAACACTCCGCGTCTCGTGAAAATGTTTAAAAAAATAGTTTAAGCAATTGAAAGAGTCAGTGAGCAGCCACCTGAAGGCAAGGATTCCTTATTTATTGTGGTTTTACAATAATAATTGTTAACTGTATATCGTGTGTATTTATCGTAAAACCTCCCTGAAAGACTATTAAAACTATTCGTGTTATGCAATATACTATTTTATATTTATTAAATACAAAATATCCCTTTATTAATATAACTTATTTCAATCTTAATGTTTAGAATTAAAACCTGTCAGCGAAGTTGTATCTATTGTAAGTAAAATGGGCAATGGTTTACCGAAATTGCGTAATTGTCCACGTACACGATACTCACATATATTTTACAAAGGTATTAAGTTCGTTCAATAACAGGAGGATTGTCTCACCTGGTGAATGGAGTGTTCTTGGCGCCCCAGGTGGGATGCTGCAGGTTGGTACAGAGGCCGTCGTAGCGCCTGTACTTGCCGGGGCGACACTCCACGTTGGCCAGGAAGGGTGGACATACTTCTCTGATCAGAGTCTTGGAAGTGTCGATCAGAGGCAGGCCCTTCTCGATGTCTTCGTAGCTCAGGCCGTAGCTGCGCACAGAACAGAATGTTGTTTTCGTGACGTAACTAACGAAATACTTCGTTACTGATGGATATGTACTTATTCACATTGAAATAAAATTTAAAAAAATATATTTGGCGGGTGTTTTTTATACAATATTGTTATAAATTATATAATTTAACCGCGTACAACACGTAACCAATATCAAAATTAAATACTATTACCTATATTTGCAGTTGAGTTTGTATGTAGGATGTGTAAGTACAGATCTTACATTTGGGACATTTAAATCTAATATTATAGGAAAATTGTACACATTTAACGGACATAACTTCCTCAAAATTGTGTCTAAAAGTTGTCAAGTATTCTGTACTAACATAAAATAAAAAATTTGGTTTTTGCTGACCAGTCTTAAAGCTCATTTTACACTAAACTACGTATTTATTTATAATTGGTACTGTGTACTGTAGTATTTAAATTATAAACGCTACATTTGACAGCTTATATGTTACGCAAAACACATTAAAAAAAATTTTCGCACTGTTATAAAACGGACATTTTTAGGGACTTTTCATAAAATATATATTTTCTTTACTGAAACAGGTTTCCTTGAAATTGTCGTACGTTGTGTGGATGTAAAGGAATTACCAAAGTGACGGTGATAAGTTTTGGATGTGAAATTTCCCTCGCCTGTAAAATTTCCAAAATCCAATCGAAAATCAACCCCGTGAACTTTATTCCCCGCTGACCAGCGAACGTATGACCTCCCGAATCCTGTGGACGTACTTCTCCAGATGTTATCCGCTCGAGCATCTTGTGAGCTCTGCCCCCGAGCTGTCCTTTCCTCGTCCATGTAACGAGGTATTGATTACGTCAGAGAAGGAGGCCTGGGGGTCGTAATGGGTTTCGTATCAGCGCGGAGATGTTTCGAGGAGAGATCACATCCAGCTCTGGCCCAAGATACAAACAACTCGACTTCACCGAGTGCAATCTGTGAGCCTTACTTAGGTCTCAGAATGCTTCTGGGCCAGAGACGAGTTTACGGAGGAACATTCGCCGCAATCTTAAATTTTGAATTTTACTGGAACTTTTGTTTAATAAATAATTTCAAGCGTTTCGTAGTTACAGAGAGTATAAAAACAACTTATCGGTTGAACGTGTGGCAAATGCGTAAACGCCAGAAAAAAATACAAATTTTATATTTTCAATTTTCGGAAGTCAATAATTAAACACTTCATACCAAGAACTCTAGATGATGATACTAGCCAACTTCATGAGCTAACAAATACGGAGAATAAACATTTGTTAAGCGTCATCTGTTGCGTCGCAATTAAATGTAATATATTTCGGCTTCAGCTATTGTCCTTTACAAATACGTTACGCGAATTAACATCGAGGTCTTTAGCACCGGTGAAGGGTGGCATGAGGGGAGTATCGAGCAGCACCTGAATAAGGGGGGCGGAGGAAACGGAAGATCCCCGAGAAAACCCGCCGACCAACGGCATCATCCGGCACGATTCCCACATGCGAAAATCCGGGGACCGACCCCACCGGGTATCGAGCCCTTGATGGGAGGCGAATGGTCTAACCATTCGACCACCGCGGCCCATCTACGTTACTCGAGAATTTTTTTTCTCGCAAATTTGGTTAAAACCTTTAGTCTATAGTTTCATTTTTTTTTAAATTTTGCAAATATACTTCGCGAAAACAATTTTATACGGATGCTATTAGCGCTGAATAATGTGCCGTGGCCTCTTGAAGACATAGGCCCTGAGTTTCTCGACTATCGAGAGAATATTTTTTTTAGACACAGACGAGAGTGTATAACGTAGAATCGCTCCATAACTTCGTCGCAAATTGGTTTTACTGTACAATATCATTTTCATAGTATAATGGAGTCAAGATATTACACATTTTATTAATTGGAAGGAAATTTCGTTAAACCACTAAATAACAACCATCATGCTGTATTTTGATTCTAGAAAAGCAGAGTATGTAGTGAAAACCTGTTGTAACAATGTCACAGAGCGATTTCATGATCTCGACTCCCGTTAGTGTTTTTAAATATAATAACCGCCAAAAATAGAGAAACTGTGGTAAAGTCTTAAAGAGCGCACTGCTCCGAAAAAATTCGGGATTTAATATTTGTACCAAACGCTGCCCAGCTCTTACACATTGCGTTAATATAATTTTCCCACAGACAAAACATTCGTGCAATCGCAAATCAAATTAGCGATTTGACAGTTTTTTTAAATATGGGTACTCAGTGATATATAAAAATATTTGGTACGTTCCAGATTTTTTAAACACAAACTACTTCAACGTGAAATTACAAAGGCGTCATTCTGTAGCTTAATGCAATACTTCTACTATACATGTTAATCATTAGAGACTGGAAAAATTCGCTAATTCAATTACCTGTAGGCTAGAATTCATAGTACTATGCATATTCAAGACTCGTCTATTCGTTCATTGTCTGCTGTTACACTGAGTAGCAGCTAGTTGACAAATAGTCGGGGCTTGAGTATGTATAGGAGAGTGCATTCTAACATGCAGGTCATTGAATTTGCGAAATCTTCCAGTCCCTAGTTATCATTCGTATCGTTTGAATTGTTTTTACTTTGGGAAAGTACCGAAAATAGTCAAATCACTACGTTGACATGCGTTTGTTTAAATATCATGGAACCGGATTTTTTTTTATTTGTGTGACTTAATATAAATGTAGCGTGTAAGAGTTGGACCGTGACTGGTAAAATTATAAAATTACGAATTTATTTTGTTGCAGAGCAGTCTTAAGCACGAGACGTGCTGCAGCGTGGTACAGAAAGTGTTTTTTATAACTCTTAAAAATGTTTCCAATACGTTCGTCTACACACACTTCAAACTGTGTTCCTATTAATTTAAAATTGTCGTCCGCTAATTAAAAACTTGTTTTCCAAGCTCCTCAAAAGTGCTGAAAATTTGATTTTCAACGTTTTTGTAGCGAAGACATTATAAACCGTAGTCGGAAAACTAAATCATAGAAACCTGCAAGAGACTTTACTTCATACTTTCCACAAATAAAATAATAGGGTCGTCGCTTGAAGTCCCATTGAAAAACGGTATCTACGAAAACACTGCGTGTCAGTTTATTCCTTCGCGCATAGAGGCGATGAGGTGTTTGACGGATGTGCTATATTTGACTTACAGCCTTCCCCGTTTCTGTACCTCGAACGTAAAAAAAACCTTGCGTCAACTAACTCTTTAAGGGCCGGTTTCACCAACGAAGTTTAACTTTGCCACAAAGCGAGATTAACAAAACTCGATGAAGAGCTAAACCTGAGTTTAAGTTACAGGTGTGTTCCACCAACAACGCAGCGAGTTTAAGTTACCAGAGATTAGTTAAACTTGGCTGCACGATGGGTAGTGTGAGCTGATTTGCCTTAATTGTGTCGGAAATACCCGAACACTAGTCGGAAATAGCCGAATGTGTGTTTGTGAATTATTTCATTTGGAAACTTTGTTACATCGTTCTTGAGGTAGGAGGGAGTGTTTGCACCATACTATCTAGGGGTGGGATACAACTATGGGGCTAGGTACCCCTAGGTAACTTTGGAGCAAAGCCAGAAAGAAAGACCAAGGGGAAGATAATCCAGCAAATATAATTTACATAATTTTATTGCTGCAAAGGCAAATGTTTATCTACATACAATAGTTTAATTATTTTCGCATCTGTATATTTCTTGTTAACCTGAAAATACCAGACGTGAAACAGAACCGCATGCAGTGTAAAAATTTTTTTTGTACTTTTACAAAGAAAAACTTTGGAAACCCAGTTGCCGAAGAAATTCCTTGTAAAACTACGATGGTTGTCGTAATAACTTTTGGTAAGCGTTGAACCACTCTCCCCGCTCGTATTACCTACGCATCTAGACCACTGTGACTTATGTACAGTAGGTGTATGTATCAATAAAAGTGAATGGACCGATTGTTTTGACAAGTGGAAATGTATTTGGAAGTCTGTATAATCATACTCATCAAAATATTGATTCCTTTCTCGAATCCGACGAGACAGAAAAACAGAAATAAAGTCGTCATAGTCTGTATTGTCTTCAAATACCATATTATACAGTGCTCGCGCCATTTTATAATGAACTTAAGCGAGATTAGTGACGTTACCCGGCCAAAATGGAGCAGTTATACTTTGACCTCGCTTAATACGAAAAAATCGAGTTTAACTGTTTGGTGCAACCCAAAACATGTATAATCCAGATTAAATGCCGATTAATCTAGATAAAATCGCTTAAACTTTGTTGATGAAACCGGCTCTAAGTTGATGAGAAAAATATACTACGTTTAGAGTAACAATTCAGTCCGGATTGAACTAGGAGTGGACTGAAGAATCTTTATTCAAATTTTACTTTAAACACGTTCCTACTGGATTGAAGTAGGAGTAGAGTGAGTAATCCAGTCCAGTCGGCGATACGGACTGGAATGTACAATCCGGGTTGAAACGTTTACTTTAAACACCTACCGGACTGAATTGAACAAAGACGAAGCGGTCGCAATATTGAATGGATTTCTTTGGAAATGTTAGAGGTTAGAATCGTCCTGGGCTAGTTAAATAAAACAGTTTAAGGTTATAAAACTAATGGGAAGAACAAATTAAATTAAAATAAGTATTCCAACGAATAAATTCAAACATGATATCTAACAAATATTAGCGTCTTGGATTTTTAGAGACATTTGTTCTGTATTTAAATGAGATTTTTAAATGTTTGTTGCAATGGGAGTTTATAATTAGAATTTACTGGTTTGTGGGCATACGCCATTGCTCATGTTTTGCTGATCAAACTTGTGTTGAATGACAAAGTACAAAAAAAACAGAAAAAAGGCAATCCCAGAGGAATTCTGTAAGTTTTTTTTCATTAGACAACAAAGAATTCTACGTTTAGAATTCTTTGTTGTCTAGGACATAAACTTACAGAATTCCTTTGGGATTGCCATTTTTCTGTTTTTTTTTTTTTTTTTTTTTTTTTTTGTAATTTGTTATTCAACACGAGTTTGATCAGCAAAACATGAGCAATGGCGTATGTCCACAAACCAAAAAATTCTAACTGTAGTTGAATAGTTTCACAAATAAATGTATCTAGACCAGGATTCAGTCCATGTTTACATGTCAATCTGGATCGAAAATTTTACGGCAAACACCTTTCAGTCCACTTTCACTTTAGGTCCGCACCGTTTAACATCCTGTTCAAGTTCAGTCCAGTCTGGAATTTCACCATAAAAGCACTAATAGTAAACGTGTAAAATAAATAATATTTGGTAAGATGTGGACGAGGTAATGCACACGACAAGACTATTAAGTCGGTCACGAGGCGAGAGCTCACACATGCCACCGGCAATATTCACTCGCATCCTGTGACGAGGTTCTGTTTCGTCACGCCGGCCAACTAGCTGCTACGTAACACCGGGCGGAAACTCCGTGATGAACGACGGTCTTGGTAGGAAAGCGGCGCAAGTCACACGACTATTTCTGCGGTCGCTCCCCTCAGTTTACGCCACTGTAACCCGGGGGCACTCACGACTGTTGGCCAGTATAGTTTCTCACCGTGTGTGTATGTGTGTGTATGAGGGAGAGAGAGAGAGAGAGAGTGCGAGGATACGGGCAAGAGATTTTGTCAGCGGTTCGGCCTACTAACGCAATGGAAGTGACATGAGAGTGTTCGGTTCAACTGCGATAAAATCACAAGTTTATATTTTATGTGAAATAGTGGTAGTTTTGTAGACGATACTTGCGAGTACAGTTTCCTCTTACGAAACAATTTTAGCTCGCATAGTTTTCTCATAACGGTGCGTCAAAGACAAAATTTGCATGTTACGCTGCTATGTAAATAGTAAAAACCAATTGACTTACTTAAATAAAATAATCCACGATTTACTAACATTCCATGAACTACGCAACAAAGCATTTAGTGTTCACACGTAACATTTTTAATTAAAAAAAAAAAAGAAACCGCAAAAGTACAAGAAACTAGTTGAAAATTCAGCAATTTTTAAAATACAAAAATAGTTAACTGTGAATTATTTCCATTTAGTATGTCAGGCGATTTTTACTATTTACGCGGCAGCGTTATGTGCAAATTTTGACGTTGATGCACAGTTATGCCTACCCACCAAGGGTATGCGGGCAACTCATCCACACTCTATCATTATTAGAGATGATGGTATATCGCGAAAATTTTTTGTGTGAACATAGCCTTGAAAACACTGACATAACGTGGATGTCTGCAGACCAATAACGTACACTGAATATTACAACAGCGGGATTATTATTGGCTCAGTCAAATAGGGCAACAGCTCCACGTACAAGCGAAAGCCAGTAATCTTTTCATAAGTTGAACGTACGTTGAAGCCTAGCAAATAGTCAAGTTTTCCCGCGATAAACCATCATCTCTAATCATTATTAATTAGTCCAAAAATTTTTACTGTGCATGTACTTATATTATTGGTTTATATAAACGAAGTAACATAATCATTATTTTTTTTCTAGCTGTAGTAAGTAAGAAAACATCCAATTTTAATCGTTGTCTCAAGGGAGTGGAAGATACAATTTTTATTGTTATGTACATTCCTTTGAACAGTAAGCATTTAAAACAATTAATATAGTTAACAATATATGGTTTCAGTTGTTTTGGAAATTTAATTTGTGTATGTGTCAGTTGAACTCGTTCGTTGCAACAGCTAAAATGTTGTTTACATTTCTGACATTTTTTATATTATTGTTTCGGTATCTCATTTCAACGAGTGAAAAGTGTTTCAAATGTAAATAAAAACTGTGTGTTATGTGCGTAGCAGCTACAGAGGCTGATAAATACTCTGCGATTGTATTTACAGCTTATTCTTGAATTGCCAGTTCTATAAACGTATATTTATGAACATTTGTTTTCCATACAGGCAGTGCTAGGGATGTATTGTATTAGGGTGATTGTGGAGCTGTCTGGTCTACCTGTTGCTTTGCCGATCTGAAGAGTGGATGGGACGTGGAAAAAAAAAGAAAAAAGGGGGGGAAACAATGGAAAGCTAGTGTTGTGTTACGCTGGATTCAAACCACCACTTAGGGTCGGTTTCACCAGCCAAGTTTAAGCGATTTAATCTAGATTAATCGGCACTTAATCTCGATTATACATGTTTTGGGTTTCACCAAGCAGTTAAACTCGATTTTCTCATCTTAAGCGAGATTAAATTTAACTGCTCGATTTTGGCCGGGTAACGTCACTAATCTCGCTTAAGTTCATAATAAAATGGCGCGAGCACTGTTTCATCTGGTATTTGAAGACAATACAGACAATGAAGACTTTATTCCTGTGTATCTCGTCGGACTCGAGAAAGAAATCATTATTTTGATTAGTATGATGATACAGACTTCCAAATACGTTTCTTGTCAAAACAATCTGTCTATTCACTTTTATTGATACATACACCAGCAGTACAGAAGTCACAGTGGTCTAGAGGTAAGATGTGTAGATTCTACGAGCAGGGATGGTGGTTCGACGCTTACCATTTCCAATTTTTTTTTTTATTTTCAAAATAATTTCACGTAAACGTCCTTTATTCAAAAGTTATAGTGTTATTTATGAAGTACAGTGAGCATTTAATTTTTTTTTCCTTGTTGAAAGTAGAACTACAAGGCTATTCCTTGTAACTTTACAAACATATACTTCGTATTTTATTACGACAACCGTCGTAGTTTTACAAGGAATTTCTTAGGGTTTCCAAAGATTTTATTTGTAATAGTACAAACAATTTTTTACAGTGTATGAGGTTCTTTTTCACGTCTGGTATTTTCCAGGTTAACAAAAAATATACAGACGAGAAAATAATTAAACAATTTTGTGTAGATAAACATTTGCCTTTACAGCAATAAAATTATGCCAATTATATTTGTAGGATCACCTTCCCCTGATCTTTCTTTCTGGCTTTGCTCCAAATTTACCCAAGGGTACCTAGCTCCGTAGCTGTACCCCTTCGCTCTATAGTATGATGCAAACACTCCCTCCTTCCCTTCAAGCACGTTGTAACAAAGTTTCCAAATGAAATAATTCACAAACTCACATTCGGAAATTTCCGACTAGTGTTCGGGTATTTCCGACTCAATTAAGGCAACTCAGTTCACACTACCCATCGTGCAGCCAAGTTTAACTATTCTCTAGTAACATAAACTCGCTGTGTTGTTGGTGGAACACACCTGTAACTTAAACTCAGGTTTAGCTCTTCATCGAGTTTTGTTAATCTCGCTTTGCGGCAAAGTTAAACTTCGTTGGTGGAACTAGCCCTTAGCGTACGTGCGTACGTACGTGTAAAAGTAGAAATACTGAGTATGCAAGCTAGCATTCACATTATCGCGTAGCGTGCGTACGTACGTAATAGAGTTGATCCTTTCTACTTCGTTCGTACGTACGCCAAGTCGCGGTTGTGAATGCAGTGTGTGTACACGTAAGACTCTGTTAAATATTAATTTATATTGATAAATAATTTATCTTGTCATAAATTATTTAATTCGCTTCGAAAAATAAAAATAAATTACAATCGTCTGTTACCGACATTTTGAAATGAAATAAACATTTTCCACGCACGTCTAGATAAAATTTTGTTGTGAATCCAATTTCTAATACTTAACGTACGTGCGTGTGTTCGTACGTACGTTAAGTGTGGTTGTGAATCCGGCTTTACTGGAAAAACAGAGAAAAAAAAGCCTTCTGCCAACGGCACCGTACGTTAAGGGTGTCAAAGAAGGGAAAATCGTAATTATTTGTGTGTATAAAATAGTGTTGATTTCGTAGACGTTACTTGAGTATATATTTCCCTCTTACAAAAAAAATTGCCCAGTCAGAACTCTCATAAATTCTTTTTAGTGTCGAAATGTGCATGTTTTAAATTCAAATACAAAGTGAAAACTAGTAAACACAATTAAATTATTCATACTGAAGCTATATTCCACGGGCTTCTGCGTAACGTATGTAAATATCCAATACAAAATATTTTTTTACTAAAAAAAATTTGTAGGAATTTAGATTTTTTTGCTGCATGTAGATATTTAAGAAAGCATAAAACATTTTGTATTGGAATATTATATGCGTCAAGCAGCGGTCCGTGGCACGTAGTTTTAATGTGAGTTATCTTATTTTGTTATGTTATCTGGGTTTTTTTTCAGTCGGTAAGAAGAAAGCGATACAAACTTTCTATTTAAAATGCCACTACGGAAAAAAACTTGCTGAGATAATTTTTATTTGTAAAAGTTAAGTAACCAAGTAACGTTTATAGAACTAACACTACTTCACACAAACATATATTCACGGTATTTCCCCATTTGAACAGCCTTTACAAGGACGTTGAGGCGGTAAGCTTGTCCACTACACTACGATGGTCTTACTGTACCAAGAGTATGCAGTCTCCTATTTCGTCGCTTGCATGTTTGTTATTTTGGACAGGGAATCTGCTTAAAGCTATTCTATTCTGATATTTTGTATGGAGCCTATGATCATTTTCTGAACCATAAAAAGTGAACTATTCGAGTTCAGTGTTGTTATCAAACGATGTTTCCGTAATACGTCATTGCGACGGCATACGTTAGTTCCAGACTCGTTTGAGACACCATTAATTTTCCAGCCAACGAGAATTTCACGAGGCACGGAGTATGATTCCACCGTGATTTACGTCTATAATTTGAGAACAGGTTCCGACTGAAAGATTTATGAACTATGAGGAGTGGCTTTTTGTTCATTGGATATCTCCTTGTTTAGTGAACTGTGTTCACAATCGGCTGCTTCAGTCAACCTAACTGCTCGGTAACTTACTTATAAGTAATCAACGAGGCGTGAATAAGAGAAATACGTTGACGGAAACGAAAATGCTAATCACAGCAGCAAATCAATAATGACACTTTACGCGAATATGTAACAGTGTATTAGAGGGCTTCCATACCCAGTATTAATAAAACGAATTAAGGAATATTCAGTGCTCTAGATAAAAAATATCTCCTTCTTTACGTTCTTGCAATCTGAATATATATTGCGCAGTATTAAGTTGCGTTGTTTTACTATATAGAAAGCAAAAAGAACGTGAAGTCGCTTTCTCTTGCCATGGTTGGTTAGGTGTCGACTTCAGAGCCAGTAAGTCCAAATTTGGATACCGAATAAAACATGAACCTTCGTCAGCTTTCTTTTGAGGAATGTGAGCCGCTATCCATTTACGGCGTATACTGACATTAAAAGTAGCTTAAAATTATCATAATAAACGTGAAGTAATTACTTTTCACCCAAATGATGTAGAAGACGATAAAGGGTTTGAGACTCTCTAATAGCTAAGTACTAAGGGGCATGGAAAGTTAAGGTGTCGAGCGAACGATTGGAATATTCTGTCGTCGATAAAATCTCAACTATTCATCTCTTTTTTACTGAAATTTTATTGCCGAGTTAATATTTAATTATCGAACGTCTATTTATATAAAAGTAGACGGTAGTATGCTTTGCTTTTGCGTAAAAAATAAAAGTTGGAAATTAGAAAAAAAATAGGAGTAGAAACTACATATTTCATAAAAATTTAAAACTGTAATTTTTATAGTATTTAATACGACGATATCCAGGACTATATATTAACCGACTTAAAAAAGGTACGGTTTTGATTTCAAAATAATTTAAACATCTTTAAACATATTGGGCAGAGATTTTGGATATAAAAATTATTTCAAAATCAAAATGCAAGTATTTTTGAAAGTCTGTTATCATAGAGTCCTGGATGTTATCATATTGAAAATTATAAAAATTACAGTTTTTAATATGTATAGAATTTGAAATGTCTGTCCCTAATTTTTATAAATACCAATTTTAATTTTAGATGCTCACTAATAACTTATCTACCCGGAAAAAAAATTCATTAAAATAAGAAGAGTAGTTTAGATTTTATCGACAATTGAATATTCCAGTCGTTCGCTCGGCACCTTAACTTTCCATGCCCCTTAGAGCGATGATGGTCAAGTGAGGTGAGGGGAAAACTAAACATCAATGCCCATGCCAGGATTAGAAACCAGGACTTCTCGAACCCTAGACCTGCGCCTAACCGACTACGCTACGGAGGCCGATAATGACTAGAGCCTACGATTTTTCGAGAAAATAATTCTGCAACAATTTGTTTGAATGCCTTATGTGCACATGTGCAGCCGTGCTTCATGGTCAGTGATTGGCTGTTTTTAACTCTCAGCGTCTAGGGATCTACCCACAAATCACAGACGTGTGGTGCCGCAGTAACCTAGTTCCTGTTGTCACAGTCCAATGAGCCACGTCTGTGCAATAATACATTCCGCCAATAACCATGAAGCACAGCTTCATATGTGCACATATGGCAGTGAAACTAATTGCTGCAGAATTTTTTTCACAAAAAATCGTGGGCTCTAGCCATGGAGCCTAGTAACTGAAACAAATAGAGGACTGCAACTATTAAAGATTTACCTACTGCGGTTCTATTATGTGAAATAATATCGTCGGCTTACTTCTATAACCGCGTAATTTCATTTCAGCAAATTTTACAGGAGAAAAAAAGATAATCTTTGTAGTTATGCTACACCATAGAAACGAGGATTTTAATTTGAGCATAGAAGAAAGCTAATGCATAGTAGGTTTAGCAGAATTTAACACTAGAACCCCCATGAAAATTAGCACCAAATTCTCTTTGATTACAAAATTTGGAAAATTTGAACTTACGAGGTTCTAGAATGATATACTGCATGCAAAAACCATTAGCAGTATACACTTAAAGAATTCAGTTTTCTTGACTGATTCACTGAGTGTTAGCGCTTTTAGACATTTCAGGGATTTCGTTTTTAAGTGACGTTTATTGATATTCGCCATATAAGGTGTGCATCTTTCCGTACTACGCCAACATAAATGAGTATGAGAACGATCAATAAACTGTAAACAACTTCATAGTTTGTAACACTGACCTTATTTGGGCAATCGTGTTAGGGAAATAGTACGATAGATTCCAGCTATCAGTCTCAGGAGCATCATTACCCCAGTCTGTTTCCCCCACCCCCGCCTTACGCCTAAAACTGTGCATACTAAATTTCCAGTTTTTTCTATTGGTAAGATAATGTGCTTTCTACCTATTGGTTACCCTTGTGTTTTGGCGTGTGCATGACAGTAATAAAAATTAAGAGTATTTTATGTTTAGCAATGTTAGGCGTATGATTAAAACTAAACTGTAATATATCAAACACGTCATAATTTTAGTACACTGAGTCTAGTTTAGTGATTATGTAGTTAAAAATAGATATTTTTACCCCAAAATACTTTATGGTGTGCGGTGTTTAATTTGGCCAGCAAAATGTGACATCGGACAAGTTATTTAGTTAAGAAACTTTTAGTTAAGGCCTCACTCTTTAGTTTTGCAGTGGTTCCGAAAATGTCTTGTTAAGGAAAATTAATACATATATTAAAATTCGTTCTTACAGTTTTAACACTTATATATCATCGATTTATATGACTTTCTGTTGCAATACACCAAACGGATTTTGCTCCTGAACCGACACATATTTTGCTGTCAAAATAAGGCAAAATTAAGCTAAATTAATTTTGCTTGCAAGCGGCACATCACTTTAAAAAACGTTCTGGCAAAACTGTGTATCGTATGACTGTACACAGTATACATTTTTTTTCAAAGCATTTGGTTAAAAAATATTAGTTATTTGCAATTGTTTGAAATAAATGAAATATATTGGCTTTAAGTCAGTCTGCTGGATTTTGACAGCCTGTGCATGAGCTTGAAGACGGAAACATATTTACCAAAAACGTTGCATATGTTGCCTTAAACGGTAAGTCTGTTACTTTCGTCTTTTATCGTTAGAGAGTCTGTGTTACACCTATGAAAGACATTTGTCACTCACTAGATTTTGTTGTTTGGTTCCTAGCTTTTGTTTTTATAATACAGGCACTATGATTCTTTCCAAGCTGTTATTTAGTGGAAATGTTATCTTATTTTGGTTTTCGTGTCTTTTTTGTAAACAACTACATTACGTTTTGCTGTATTGAATGTTTTTTGTTTACTACGGATAACACTGGGCAACTCGGTAAAATTCACTCGTTACGTCGTATTTCCATAAGCATGATTATGTTTATGACTGGAGACGATGAAATTTCGCAGGTTCGTGTACCAACCGGCAGGACTGTACAGTAAAGTGTATATTCTGTCCTCAGCTACTTGTACACGGGCTGTTACTCCAGTGAGTGACCAGTTGTACGTCTGGTAATAACAACGCGGCATTCATTGGGTGAACGTTTACATGTTGGTGAGGCGAAATGGTTTTACGGCCAATTAAGGGGTATTGATCTCTACCACCTTGGATTAATCTGTTTGTTATCGATAACTTATGTTCCAGTCGATGTATCAAAATTTTTGTCACGTCAAGGCATAGGTACGAAATTAAACGATTTTCTGTAATTGCTGGAACCATAATATGGTCATTATTTTGCAACGGGAAACAGCTGAAAAGGAAAAATTGCTTTATTTACGGGAGCGTCTACAGAGGCCGCAAAATTAACAGAAATAATGCCATATGTATTCCAAAAAGAAAATGAAACAATAAACTGTGCCTTGTCAGCGTGAAAAAAGTAAATCAATGTGTCTATTCCCTGATTTACAAGAAAAATCGTAAAACCGATCTGACAGGGATCAATCCCCCTTAACAACAAGGTCTTAAAATGTCTATGAGGGCGAAGTGAGGTGAAGGGATATATGCCCGAGCAAGTATTCGAACCCATAACCTCTTGCACCGTAGACCAGCACCTAACCAACTACGTGACGTAGGCGGGCTTGTCATGCAGGTCTGATATTTGTTTATATGCATCAGTGAAGCTTCTGTGTCAGTAACCCAGTTGCGAATGTCATTTCAGTGTAATGGAGTTTGAAATCGTGTCTTCTGAAGTACATTCTCGGAATTTCCTGATCTCAATTTATAACACTCACCTAATGCATGGAATCAGTCGAATAACACAACTGGCAGTGTTTGGTATAGGTCATTCGGGATAAAGTGAAGACCAAAATTTAACCGTTGAAAAATAGCACTACCCGTTACTGCACGCAATTAAACATTAACTACAGTTTCTTTATTGCTTGTATGGTTGGCATCGAAATTACGCAATATAGTTCCATGTGTTTACATATTTAAATACAATATAGAAAAAAAATCAACCGACGTCGACATGATTGTATTTTAGACAATTAATGAACTTGTTTCAATTAAACTGTATCGATTCATACCGACTGTTCAATTTATCTTACACTCGCAAACATCAAGTGACGTGTCCATAGAGGTTAGATATGTCCCGTAGTTAGCCGGTACAAGTGGAAAGATACGAATTGGCTGAAAATAGAACTTTAGCAGGGGTTATTTTTAGTGCTCACTTTATCCCGAACCACACGTGTAATTAGGTACCATTCATAAATGTAGTTGCATGTCGCAAGCGTTGTTCTACGCAGCGTACACGAAGGGCGTACCGGATCTTGGCACAACGCGCTGCCTCTGCTCATTATGTAGTCTCACAACGGCGCGACACGCTGCGCCCAAACTTCCACCTGCGCCTCGCCTGCCCGGGCGCGCGCCCTGGCTTATTACACGACACATCCTTGACCGCAAAATGCGGGCTGAATAGACAAGGAGATCCTGGCTCGGCTCTGGGCTGCGCGGTTAAAGAGGCCTGCCTCTGTCTCACTACATGTGTCACGACTAGGACGAGAACTGTCGGACGTCTAGCCTTGAGTCATGTCTAGAGTTGGTGAAATTTCGCGAATTCAATTACCTGCGTGTTAGAATTAAATATCCTATGTATACACAAGTGCCCGACCATTTGTCCATTAGCTGTTACTCAGTGGAACAACAGTCAATGAACGAATACACAGGGCTTAAGTATGCATAGGGTATTTGATTCCAACATGCAGGTCATCGAATTTGCGAAATTTCACCCTCTCTAATGATGGTATATTGCGAAAGTCTTTTGTGCCAATATATACTTGAAATCTTTGTACTTAATTTCAACACACATAATTAGTGGATGTATACGTCTAACACATCGTAGCTGTCTGCAGACCAATAACCGGCATAAAATATTTCAATATCTGGATTCTTATTGGCTCAGTCAAATAGGGTAACAGCTCCAACTGCATGCTAAAGTCAGCAATCTTCTGGTAAACTGAACGTGCGTTGAAACCCAGCAAACAGTCAAGTTTTCCCTCGATAAACCATAATCTCTAGTCATATCTAGCATAGAGCGTTCCGGATAAAGCGAGCACTAAATATTTAACCTCTGAGACAAATTCACTACACGTTACTGCATGTAATTTTAGATTAACAGTAGTTACCTTATTCGTTGTACGGTTGGCAGCTAATTACCGAATATAGCTCCGTGTATTTTCCTATTTAAATGCAACAACACTAAAATAAAATTAACTGAATTCGTTATATTTGCGTTACATATAATTAAAAAAAAAAAGCTTTAAAAATTCAAACTTTGTAGGTTCCTACAGACTGCACAATTTATCGTACACGCAAAAAAGTGTCCAGAGAAATCACATCGTAGCCGTTACGCGCGGAAATATACGAATTGGCTCAAAATTGAAATTTGGCAGGTTTTTTTTAGTTCTCACTTAATTCCGAACCGCGTATATCTGGGATAGTGGGGCTTGATTATGCAAAGGACAGTGGATTGTAACACAGAGGTCACCGAATTCGCGAGATTCTTCTTTAACTACTAATTACCAGCAATGAATCGGTAAATTGGTGAGAGGGTGTACAAGACTTACATGGGCTGCACGAAGTAATACATAAAAAACGCACTGAATTTATTTTTTGTATTTTTAAGTAGTTAATGAATTTGAAAGAAATAAAATGTAAAATTTCTGAATTGTTTTTCAAACCACACAAAATTTTTTTATGTTTTATACATAGCAATTACGTAGCCAGTTACACTGTTCATCATTGCAAATTATTTCATTTCTATAAGTTTATTTGTTCACTTTATAACGTGAAACAGCTTTACGCAAATTTGGACTGTGAAATGTTTCTATAAAAAAATATAAAAACTAAAAAAAAAAAAAAAAAAAAAGAATTTCCCACCTTAGGGTATCCCTGTTATTTATATTTTTGGTAGTGTTTGTCGTAAACGTCCAACGTTTGCTTTCAGTGTTGTGTTTTACAAATCAGGCCAGTGATTTTGTAGTTAAGCAGTCTAAAATAAGAAAAAGAACTGTTTTTAGCCATTTTGAGCAGCCGCAAATTCTCGTTTTTAACATGCGTGCTGCAATTTTAATATAACTTTCAATTACTAACATATTGTAAATAAGTTTCGTGGTTTCAAGTTGGAGCTCTGGTTCAAGCAAGGTTAGTGATAGCCTATGTATGTTAAATGATGTTCGGTGTACATACTCGAATTTTTCGGTGCAATAATATTAAGTACGAAGCCGACTTAAAAATAAAAACTGGGTTTGTTAGCTTTTCATAGTAAAATTAATATACGCATGTTTAAGGGTTTCTCTTTGTTTAACATCCGCTGCAAAGAACATTATACGTACACTCAAATAAGTCGTTTTATAATTTATCATTTTAAAAATTTTCTTTTTCAAAAACTGTAGTTAGAATATCCTAATTTAGGGTCGACAAGAGAATGATATGTAATATAAACACTACTGTTCTTCATGCCTTGACCCAGTTGGCAAGTGACATTTCTTGTAAGTTTCTAGTACAATACCGCGGGTAAATTACGAGATTTAAACAAGGTTGTGGTGTCCCTGAACTCCCGCCAACGGGTAAACACTACTACACCGGAGTTAACTGTAGGTCTAGGAAATTCAAGGAGGATTGAAACCTCAGTTGATCTCCACTAGGTAATTATTGCGGTTACGACTTGGGTTAGAGCGCGTGTCCTTGTAAAGTATTCAGTCCCCGTGCGCTGGCTGAGAGTTTACCCCCTTCCCTCCAGGACCAACCAACATCCTCCGCGGTGGCCGAGTGGAGCCGACCCCCCGTGGCTCAGTTGGTTGAGCGGCCGGCTTTGGTGCGGGGGATTCTGGGTTCGATTCCCAGGTCTGGCTGGGTGTAAATTTGTGTTTGTCCATTTGGGTCTCAAAAATTTTCACTATACAAATTGTCTCACGAAAAGTACTGGGGTCACTCGAATTAAGTCACATTAAAGGGGGGAATGTTTGGTGCAATGTTGATGCGGAAGCTTCCACGTTGCCACTGCACCAAACATAAAAAAAAATGGTTAGATTATTCGCCTCACACCAAAGCGATCCGGGTTCGATTCCCGGCGGGGGCGGTCCCCGGACTTTCGCATGCGGGTTTTCTCGGGAATCTCCAGTTTCCCCTGTCTCTTCATTCCGGCGCTGCTCCATACTCATCTCATGTTATCCCCTTACCAGTGCTGACCAAAATCTCTCTCTCTCACTCATCCTCCCAAAGTCGATGCGCGTTGGATTTTTTTTTTAAATTGCCAACAGCTGGGCAGCCCGCAGCCAACAATGATAATCAATAATCTAAACACCAGTTTTCAATATTACGCAATAATCTAGGCAACAAGAAAATTCTAGAAGGTTCAAGAACATCACAATTACATAACGTGTGCCAAATTCCCGACACAGGATCCAAAAAACCGAATCGCCCACGGCGGTGGCTACTGAAGAACTTGGTGCGTGTTGGAATATGAGACCGATGTTCATTTGGACAAATAGCAGCGTTGCCACATTAGAAACATTTAGGTGTTTTTTGTCATCGTGTACCGATACTTTTATTTTATTAGTTTATTAGCAATGTTGCCGATTGCTAATCGTACCAAAAATACCGCGCTACTTCAATAAATATTAAAATTCGCGTAACTGAAGTACATATAAGCAAACGGAGACATAATATTAAGTAGAATTTGTTCGATTTGCGCAGTGTGAAAAGATAGTCAGCATGGTGCTACCGTGACGAAATAACTTCTTTGTATATCTCGCTTCAGACCAGGGGCGTCGTAAACGGGGGGACGGAGGGGACAACCACCACTCAAAAAAAAAAAATCGTAGTTTTTATTATTTTTTTAAGATTAAGATTTCCTTCAGTTGTATATTAAATATTTTGATGGAAAAACTCTTTAAATAGCAGCATTTTGCACCTTAAAATATAAAAATTCCCGTTGGAGGACTGCTTCACACCCTTTATTACATAGGTTATATGTACACTTTCTCTACCAGTGACGTTCCCCCCAAAAATCAAATGCTTACGACACCGATGCTTCAGACAAAATAAATCTCGATTGAAACCCTTGTATATAAACTTTGCGTACTAGAGAAAGACTTGGGGAAAATGTACCGGGTTAGGCACATTCAATACGCCATTACTACAGGGCGGGCCGCGTACTTTGAGAATTATTCGTAACGGCGTAGTTCCAAGAATAGCCGCTAGAATGTGCTTCTGTGTACTTGGTAGTATAGCAAGTATTTAAGCGTACCAACTTATTCACGAAACTTCAATATTTATTCCCATTGAATCGTATTTAATTGAAGCACATAAAAAGAATAACGTATTAAAGGTGGACATTTAAACTATGTAAAAAGTCATCGCAAGTAGCCCAAATAATTAGGAGCATAAAGAAACCTAAACAATCGCCAAACTGTGAGGCATCTAGCGGGCAGGGTGTGAACCTCGCTAACCAGCTAACATTGTGTAGCTGGAGAAGGCTTCAGTATCCCGGCCTGTAGTAATAGCGTAGGTAGCGGTTACGAAAATTGACTACAATTTAATGAAATAATGTGTGTGAAAATTAAAAGATGTGTAATCGGGAATATAATATATGTTAGTAAAGTTTATACAACTTCAAGCCTAGTAAGCCGCTCTGACACAAGTACACATAGTGTTTATAAAAAAATTATTATATTATGATACACGAAGGTACTTACATCTTAGCCAGCTGAGTCGAAATGTCCAGCAGCAACTCTCCAACTGTCGCTATCTCTTCTGGCGCCCACATATGTGCGTTCGGCTGAGCTACCTCTAAAAAAATATATATATATAATCCCGAATCAGTACAAACTGTTACAGAGCTTATGTTAATCAACTACAAAAATTAAAGGCTTGTTCAGAATATACATGATAATTTCACAATGTCTGTGTAAATGTCTTACTAGCTCGTGATTTCTTCCTTATAGCCGGTTCAGGATAAAGCGAGCACTTAAAAAAGAGGCCCTGTTAAATTTCTATTTTCAGCCAATTTGTTTCTTTCCGCTCGTAACGGCCAACAACGGGATGTGGCTTACCTCCTTGGACACGTCACTTAACGTTTGCGCCTGTAAAACAAATCGTGTAGAAACGCATATAGTTTGATAAAAAATAAGTTATTAGTCATATAAAAATAAGTATGTCGATTTCAGTTTATTTAATTTCGTTATTGTTATTTCTTTAAATACGAAAATACAAGGAACTACGTTCGGTAATTCGCTGCTAACCATACGATGAGTAATGTAACTATTATAATGTTGAATTATATGCAGTAATGGCTAGTGAAATTTTTTCGACGGTCAAATCTTTAGTGCTCACTTATCTCAAATGACCAATATGAAGCCGAATCCGTTTTACATATTTAGTGAAATTTTAAGGGCTGTAAATATAAAAACATTAATATAATTTCGAACATATTTTAACATCGTTCGAATATTCGCTGCTATTTATTCTCTACAGCGTACGTCTTTTGCCGTTCAGATAATGCTACCGACTTATTTTAACTTTATATGTGTAGACTAATCTCGCGCAAATTTACAACGAAATGAAGCAACTATTTGTAGTTGCGCATGTATAAGGGAATAGACACGGAAAATTTCATTCACGAAACTGTTTCTTTCTCACTCTTTCGCTCATACATATATATGTACGTATTTGAGTACGTGCGTGTGTACGTGAGTCGGGAAGAAGTAGGTAATTTTTTGCGTTTTGAAAGATATTAAAAAAGTATGTCGAATATGTTATTTTAGTTTGTTTGGAAAGTGTAAAATAGTAGTAGTATTGCTAGCTTCAAAATGTTTTCTTAAAATAAATATATTTCTTAAATAAAACATTAAAAGAACTTCATTTTTAAGAAATGACCCTCGGAGTAATGTAAAAACAATGATCAAGTTGATGTGTGAAAGTCAATATTTATGACATCTTCGACGTCTCTGAACTTTGGTTATGCGCATATTTTGAAAAATTTTGTTTATTTGATGCGATCATATAGATAGTTGCAAAAATATACGAGGAATATATATGTTTACTCAAAATTTGCATTTCTACATGCAGCTACGTTGTTCGATACTTTTATTTGACTGGGTATCAAATTAACATTAAAAAACTTTGAATTTTACAGTAATAATTGTATGTTTTTTAAAAAAGCACACAGGTAAGATTTCCTAATTGATCGACACTCATATTTATACCATAAATCATTACAGTTTACGATTAGTTCAAAAAAAGAACGGACAAGTAAGTGAAATAGAACCACATAAAGTTATCTGTTGTTCAAAATTTAATTGTAGTGTAACGTTAATTGAAGCTTTTATTACTGAGTCATTACATTGTACGAGTGTACTGGATTGTGCGTAACCGTCTGCTGACCTCGAACATTTTATTAATTGCTGTGTACAAAACATTCCAAAACCATGCTTGGAATATGTGATAATATTTGCTATATGAAAATAGCTTCTTGCAAACAAAGCAATATATCTTTGTTTAGTGACAATAATTTTTAAACACGTTTAAAAGTTTTGCATACTGGAAGGATTTATAAATTCCTAGTTACGTAGTTATTCTAATTGCGCAAGAATACTGGATATATCATTAAACGTACAATAAGCAGGATAGCATTTAGATAAAGATAAGTCAATGCTAAAGGTAATGTAAATCGACACGACTTAAAAACTATACAATATTAATAAATTTTAAAAAATGGCTATGGTTCGTAGTTATTTTTGACGAAATTATCGTCACATAGAAATCAAAAGTTCGTGGAAATAAAGCCGTGAATTAAAAAAAAAATCACTTAAATGTTAAATATTTACTTTGTTATTGGAAGGTGGTTTCAGTGTCTCGCACACAAGAGATTTTGTTATATGTAATTTTTTATCTCATTTGTACACCATTTATTTTCCTTCGTATGTCTGTGATATCCTATTTAAATATAAAAGCTTGTCCAGGGTTGAAATTACATTCGGAGTGCTATTTTGCGTTTCACAAATACTATAATCCCACAACGTTGCCGCACGCATACGCACCAGGATCGTCCATGATTGTACTCTTAATGTACGACTCCCATTCCGCTCCCTACGTTTCTTTTTACAAGCAGCTGTTTCCCGCAGGGTTTAAACTTTTTTTTTGTACGTCACTCTTTTGCATTTATCCGTTTCAGCCATAAAAACTCATCTACCACAAAACGGCCATAATGAATAAAATTCCACAGAGTCGGGACAGAGAAAGGAAAAAAAAATTCTGTTGGATTCTGGATAGCTAAATATAGACTAACAGTTTTGTGTTTGATGACAACTTCTCGCCTCATACAAGGATAACATTACGGTATTCGTATCATAATTTCAGTAAAATTTATTTCTACCTGCCTTGTTAAAGTATTTATTCACAACCGGAAATACAAGTGCCACCGTAACATTTTACCATATATTACATAGTTCAAACTAGCTGGAAACGAGTGCTTCGTTAAAATTATTCATGACATTTTTTTTTATTTTTACATTACAATATAACACACATACTGCCACAAAAAGCTGCGAGATGTACGTCAAAAGATTATGCAGATCTTAAACTAATAAATAATTTACGCATTTGAGGTGGTTTTCAAATACATTAAATGCAATAAGCAGTAATTTTTTTTCTAAACCACTTTAAATGGTCGAATTTTTGTACTTAATTACTGTACATCTATGGGCTTCGAAATGGACAGTGTCAATTCGCCGATAAAGCTTGAGGCAATATACACTTAAAGACTGCACAATTTAAAGATTGGTGTCAAACCAACGTATATTTTTAAAAAAGTTTGTTTGTTTACAAAAATTCGTTTGAAATCACTATAAAAATGTTTTGTCAAAACCATAAAATTTGGCAAATTTTTTTTTTTATTAAAATATTTAATCCAATTGCATTAATTTGTCTACTATTTCAAAGGATTATAAATACATTGTCGGCCAATCTCTGAAGATCATTGAGCCAATGGCAAACCTGAAAATAAACTTGGACGAAATTTGGTCTAAACTGCTATACAGAGAAACTATCTGTGCAGCAGCCGAAGAGTTGTTGGCTGACTGTCAATAAATGCGCGTGAAACATTCTAGTCCCAAGTCGTTGTCTTGTTAAACAGAATTATTATTTATCATTAGCTTCCATCTGTTTAGGCTAGCAGTTTCATGCCATACTCCATTAGGTGGAAACGCTAAAGCTTAGGTTGCAGTGATCAATTCCAAGTTATGAAGTATTTTCCCAATGTGCTCCTATTTATTTCACCATCTTTTTTCTGACACTGCTACATCTCTGCCTCGTCCTACCTTCCCGTATTTAGAATGGCTGGAATGGCAGGTCTCATTTTTGGTTAGGACAACCAGTTAAATTAAGCGCCAACATGAAAACGGAAGAGTTGGTTTGTTTTATTTTTTACTGTCAACTTATCATAATATTTGATAAAAACTTGCATTTATACTAATCATCATTCAACTTACTTATCCTCCTTCTGGCATCTAGGTATGCCTGATTAACTGCGTCATATGTAATGCAGGTGCGTTGCCCTCCGAAACCGCTGAAAAAAAAAAAGAAAAAATATTATATTTATGTTTTGTTTTTACAATGATAATTTACACACTAAAAACCACTATGTATACTTTACAGGTACTTAATTTAATTTTACGAATACCTTTTAATCCTTCCAATTCTCTACCACCGAATTATTAATTGATTTCATATTTAAATGTGTGTTCTTAAGTTTGCTATAGTGGATATAATATAAACATATTAATTCATTAACTAATTTCTTCTCTTTAAGAACTTTGCGAAGGAAAAATAGCTTATGAGATCACCACTCTATCCATGTGTTTTAGTATGTTTCCGCCTGCGAAAATATTTATGAGTTTGTATTCCAATAAAAACTACAGAACGTGTGGACCGATTGTCAACTAACTCAGCAAACTTTGTAGTACTCAGTTTGGTAACCTGACTATTATGTATGTTGTTAATTTTAATTACTTATTTTACAAATAGCGGTCTTTTCAAATAGTTATATATAAATAGTAATTTACTATTGATTTAAGCGTAGACTAATTAGTAATGTCACGTGTAATCCTTAAAAAAATTTAAAAAATTACAAGCTTAGATAGACACATGGGGAAACATATTGCCCTCATGACATTGCGGGACTAGCAAGTATCACTTCAGAAGAGTTTTCATGTTGGGATAAAATAAATAAACGTTACTGGAAACGAAATATTTCAATACAAGGATTATTATTTGTGGTCAATGTCATCGTGTTATTTTTCATATAATTGGGTGTTTTCTTCAAGCTACTGTTGACGAAATGTACACATGGTAAAAATATCATTAAATATGGACACATTTAACTTATTTATTCTGACTCTCGAATATCCTTAAGAGTGTGTAGAATATAGTGAATGTTAAAACATCAATTGAAATCTACACGTTTTCGAAAGTCAATACGTAAAAATTGTAAAAAAGCAATCGTAGATAATTTTGCCAAATTTTTGAGTGAACAATTGGTCATAAATATGCATTTTTTAAACGTCATTTCTCGGGCCGCAATTAAATGTACGAGATTCCGGTGTCAGAAATTGTGTTTCAGAAATAATCAGAGAAAAATGCTTGCTCCGAAAGTTGGCAAAAATTATCGTCTAGATTGCTGTTAATTAATTTTTTTTAATTAATCTAAGAAACCTAAAATTTAAAGAGACGATTTTAGCGATTAAAAAACATTGCAAAAGTAGTAGAAATGATGGACCATGCCTCCTTTAGGCCACGATCTTTCATTTATTTCAAACAATTGCAATTTACTTAATATTTTTTTTCTAAATGCTTTGAAAAAATTTGAGACTGTGTACAGTCATACGATACACAATTTTCTAAAAGCGTTTTTTTTAATGTATCGTTTGCTAGCAAAAAATTAATTTGCTTAATTTTGGCTTATTTTAACAACAAAATATGTGCTGTTTTTAGGACAAAAATCTTTAAATCTGTTCGGTGTATTGCAACAGAAAAATTCAGATACAAACCATGATATATAAGTGTTAAAACTGCGAGAATGAATTTTTGATATATGTATTAACTTGGGTTAAGAAAATATTTTCGAAACCATTGGTAAACTAAAGAGCGAGGCCTTAAGAGAAGTCCTCACCTGTCTTTTAGACGGTGTTGTAACACATCACGCGAATTCTTTTTTTTTTTTTACACGAAACCGCTTAACTAATTCCTGCTGCGTGTTATCCACAAATAATAGCACACACTTGAAACTACGCTTCTATAACTAAAAATATCCATCATGCTTGTAGGTATTTTCGAGCTTCTCAAAAAGGCTAAAAGCGACTATTTTAAGACTGTTGTAACTCCGAAAATGCCAACTGAATTCGTAAATCTCAAAACTAGTAGCATGCGTTGACATTACTATAAACTATACAAAATAAAATTTTAGTGTCACCGCTTAGGTTCCAAAGGTAAATCGGCCTCGATGAAAACCTTGCATGCTAGTTTTAGTCATGTTTCGTATGTCAAAAATTATTTTTCGTTCTGAATTTATGGATATTATCATGTAATATAAAATATTTTAACTGGAGGAATGTAGAAATCGATGTTTTCATTTGCACATACACCATTTTGAAATCTCAATATGGAGGCTATAAAAAAAGTTTTTCTTCAATTGTCAGTTTTATTTTCGTATAGAAAATTAATATTAAGCTATATACACGTACGTAATCTTCTACAAAGAATTAAATATATATATATATATATAGTGATATCGATAAAATAAATTAAACTATAACGTACAACGCAAAAAATAAATTGCCACAATATGTCAAAAATTTTAATTTATTCAATAATTAAAATTGATGATAAAACAGTGGCAGTGAGAATACAGGACTGAACAGGATGAATTTAAGACACAATTTTCAGCGACAGACATTTTCTGAAAGAAAATTATTAGGGGATCTTCGTAGCGGCGCAAATATTCTGCAGAATTGTGAGAAGACTCGCATGTAAATTGGTAGAAAATTATTGGAAGTTCATATAAAATTTACATTCATAGCTGAGATTTAAAGAAAATCTTATTTAAAGACGTAAATTTTGATATTTTACAAATTCGAGTAAGCAAATGTAAAAATTGATTTTTGCGTTCCTGGTGATACAGGCTTTCTAAACAGGTACCACTTAGCTTATATTCATATGATTTTAACTAAATGACGTAAGGAAATTGACTATTTGGCGCGCTGCGAATAGAAGCGATATGCTTCTCGTCGAGCGTCCTACTCTGGCCCTTATCGCTATGCTGTTCTTGCCCATCAAACGCGGAAATTTGCGACCGGCACACACTCTGTGGACCTGGTGCGTGAGCCGTGTTGTAACGTGGTACGGAAGGTATTTATTCTTGTATAGCAATAAAAAATGTTTCCAATGTGTTTATCTACGAAAAGAAGATACATTTCAAGCTGTGTCACTATGATCTTAAAAATGACGTCCGCTAGTTAAAAACAAGCTCCTCAAAAGTGTTAAGAATGACGTTTTTCACGTTGCTGTAGCTGACAAAATATCAACCACAATCGTAAAACATATAAACATATAAACCCGCATTGGACTTAACCATACACTTTCCACAAATAAAATAAAAGGGTTATCGCTTGAAGTCCCGTTGAAAAAACAACTTCTACGAAAACACTGCATGGCAGTTTAGTACTCCGCGCTTAGAGGCGATGAGCTGTTCGACGCACGTGTCATCTTCGACTTACCGCCTTCCCCGTTTACCTGCCTCGAAAAAAAAAAAAAAACTTAATGTCCACTAACTTTAAAGGGCGCGTTTCACATCAGTTTTCATCTTTTTTTATTTTATATTTATACCAAATATTTTTTTTCTTATTTTAGACACGAATTGTGATTAAATCATCCTCTTAGGAAATTTGTGTAACTCTCATAGTTTTTGCGTATTGAGTCGTAAAGATCCAAATTCGCACTTTACGGTTTTATGTACGCCACTAAAACCAAATGACATACCAAACCGAAATAATTCACAGTGTATAACAATGTTGTAGACTATGATTTGACACATTAAAAGAAAAAAAAATTTAAAAATAGTTGAAATTTTTTAATTTTCGTTTTAAAATTCAGCAATTTTTATTACATTTAAATTTTTTATTTTTTTTTAATTGTGTCCAATCATAGCCTACAACACTGTTATACACTGTGAATTTTTTTAGGTTTGGTGTGTCAGTTGGTTTTAGTGGTGCACACAAAACCATAAAGTGCAAATTTCGACCTTTACGACTCATTACGCAAAAAACTATGAGAGTTACACACATTTCCTAAGATGATGATTTAACCACAATTTATGTCTAAAATAAGAAAAAAATTCTGGTACAAGTATTAAAATTAAAAAATACATGAAAACTGACATAAACCGCGCCCGTAAGGACGTTCAAGTGCGATAAAATCATAATTTTCATATTTATATGAAGCAGTGTTAGTTTTGTAGATGATACTTGTGAGTGCAGTTACCTCTTACGAAACAATTTTAATCGCACAGTTTTCTCATAACGACTTGTCAAAGTTAAAATTAGCATGTTCTGCTGACATGCTAATAGTGAAAACCAATTGACCATTGTAAATGAAACAATTCACAGCAATCTAACATGCCATGGACTAAGTAGTAAACGTTTTTTATAACATCCCGTGAACTATTTCCGTATTTAAAAAAATTGCTGAATATTCAACTTTTTCCCTGTACTTCTGCGATTTTTAAACAAATTCAATATGTTACAATATGGTATTTTAATTACTTCATTGCATAGCTCATGGGATGTAATATAACAGTGAATCATTTTATTCAAGTATTGGTTTTCACTATTTGCATGGCAGCAGAACAAGCAAATTTTGAGTTTGTCGCACCGTTATGAGAAAACTATGAGAGCTAAAATTGTTTTGTAAGAGGAAACTGTACTCACAAGTATCGTCTACAAAACTAACACTACTTCATATAAATATAAAATTACGATATTATCGCACTTGAACATCCTTCAGCAGGTGTTTGGTGTTCGCCATCGCAGGGTATATGTTTTCACGAGACTTCGACTTTACCGGGCGTTGCGAAGGCACTTGTTAGTGGATCGTCCAGACTTCACGCTTCAGCACGGCAAGCGTGGATAACGACGAGCGGGCGCCGATATACGGGTACTCCTGCTCCACGACGTTCCGCCGTCCGATCCGTCCGTCCGTCTTTCTCGCCGATCCCGCTGGAAAATACGCGAGCGACTCTCTGCTCGAGATGTGTGTAATCAAGACAGCTTGTGTACTTCACCCTTCTGATGCGTGAAGTCGCTCTGGTGGGTGCGAACGATATTTCTTTTTCCTTCAATTATTCTTTCTTACTGTTTTTTTATTAGTATTTCAACAACAAAACAATAAATACAATGAAAAAAAATGTATTCCAAAATAAATTATCCAACAGGACATTTCTAAAAAAAAAAAAAAAAAAAAAAAAAAAAAAAAAAAAAAAAAAAAAAAAAAAAAAAAAAAAAAAAAAAAAAAAAAAAAAAAAAAAAAAAAAAAAAAAAAAAAAAAAAAAAAAAAAAAAAAAAAAAAAAAAAAAAAAAAAAACATTTTGTCAATTTTACTATTATTGCAGTGTGAGTTAAAAAAATATTTTGTCAACAAGTTACCAAAAAACTTTTTTTTTTATGTTATTTACAAAAATGTGTGGAATATGAGGATCTGCCAAAGTTGATTTGGTTTTCTTTAATTCATCTTGGATATAAAATTTTCGTCCTAATTAAATTATTTTCCATAGGAATCTGTATATATTTTAACTACTTCAAACGTATGTGACATTCCTTCTGTTGTACCTGATCGAAAAATATGTATTAACAATTATTTTACAATATTTTGCTTGTTAAAATAGAATTCTTATTCGTAAATGTGGATCATGGACATGGAAGAAGAATAGTTCTAGGCACGGGCGTGGAAAATTTGCCCTTCATCAACTAAGTCAGAGGTATAATCATTAAGTACCATTAGTACGATGGTGATGTTTTAACAAGGTGGCAATTAATTTACGAATTAGAAGTTCTGTTTACTTCGTGACGACGCGACGGCGAGAGGCGTGTTGAAATATAATGATAACTTTGACCTTGATATCCTAAGTTGAAACCGTCCCATTGTTCGTGTGACGTCGACGGTTTCTTCAGGAACTAAACTTGTTAACTAGAAAACCATTTCGAATTGCGTTGGTAGACATGCATGTGCCAACAAATGTACTTTCAGGACTACTCAATGGTCTTAAAGACATTCCCAAAGAAAACTTTACCAGTGCACTAAATTACGTACACTTATATTACTTATTATTTATGTGTAAAACTCTGCTAATGACTAATTTTTTTCTGTGTTTAACTAGGAATTTACTTTTATAAGTATGAATTTAGTACATTATTCATTGTCATCTTGACAAAAATTAAATTAAGGTAATAATTGTATTTGGCAAACAAGTATGTGATGTAGACTAAATTAGACATTATGATATTTTAAGGTATTTTCCGTAGAGGTTATTTTAAAATTTGTTAGATGTATTTACGTTCAATTTTTTTCGAAAGTTTCTTGACAAGTATTAAATCTGAATAGATTTCATACACCTAGTCGCTGTTACGTTATCCGGGCCCTCACTGATGTAGACATTTTACTCCATAAACTGGCACATTACGGAGTGGTTTTGCTTTGTGAGTCGACAGTGCGGTGTAGATTTAAGCTAAATCGCTTTCCTGATTATATATATATATATATATATATATATATATATATATATATATATATACACTACATAGGTATGTGTGTGTGTGTTACTAACTAAATCCACCTCGGCAGTCGCCACTATATTTCTTGTGTTGATCATCCTAGTACAATATTTACGGTACCAAAGCAATTAACAATTTGGAAAAAAATTTATGAGACATGACATGACAAACTATTTCTCTGTCAGGAATTAAGGAATAATGATTTCCCTTTATGAAAAATTTCTTTACTATATGTAAAGAGTCAGTTACCCATATTTAAAACCATTTAAATGTGAGAAAAAAAAACTTTTCAAAGTAACAAAATTTGAAATAGCACACGTAAATCCATATATCGTTTGCGACCACTGATAGGCTACGAATTTCTTGTACAAAGTATATTGCCGGAAGTTTTCCGTTAACAGATACTTGATAACCGATTTTATTTAAATTATTTCTTCGTACTATTTTTTTCAAAATTTAGTAGACCAAATCGCATTTAATATTACTTTCAAGGAGTACAAGTAGATAAGGAAAATAGACATGTTCTGTGTATAAGCTGTGGAGCCTGCAAAAATAAATATAATTCGCTTCGATCCAGTATCTTTATCACTGCCTGAGACGATTTCTTTGAAGTGGTACTTAAAGCTGGATGTTCTGTGATCGACAGATCAATTGCCTCTGTTTTCCGTCTTCACTGCAACGCCTGCTTCACGGGCGGGGTTGTGGTATAATACGCGATTTATTGGAAGCTGCTTTAGCGTTTCCGGGAAGAGACCGATTCATCGATCACTGTAACATACGAGAGACTCGTACGAGCGATAAAGTGAGATCGCAAGGAAGGATACTGAAAAGCTCCTGTATGGTGAGGATAATATTGTAGAATGTTATTGCTCTAAAAGCGCTTTACCCATTATTTGATTGTTGCTTAGACACTTGAGGCTTGGCTCAACCTGGCACGATATTTCTTGCTTTGAAGCTTAGCTCAACGTACCACGATATTATTTTCTTTGAAGCTTAGCTCAACCTACCACGATATAATTTGCTTTGAAGATAAGCTCAACCTGCCACGATATTATTTTCTTTGAAGTTTAGCTCAACCTACCACGATATAATTTGCTTTCTTGTATTTCTAAGCTATTATAAATAAGATATGTATATATTACATTTCAGCTGGAGAACTTCATCTGCATCATCCTATTTGTCAGGCGAATCGAAACCTTTAAATACTTCTTTACAGTGTAAGAAATTTTGATTCAGGTCTTATTTTGATGGAATTTTCCTGCATGAATACATTATTATTATTACTATGTTACTATTAGTTTTGATATATTATTTTAATAACCCCTTTTAACAGAGTTATGTTAAGTTAGTCACCCTCAGCAAGAATAAAGGGAATCTGATAAATTTCTCACAAGACGTTGATGCATTCTGTACATAATTACTGAAAAAGAAAAAAAAACTTCGGGACATAATCACTTAACAGTCAACGAAAATAATTTTTGGACACCAGCGTAAAAAGTTAGTCCTGTTTGTGACTGATAAGTTCCTGAGTTATCTGTCAACATCCCTGACACATTAGTGATGTTTCAAGTTTCTGTCGTAGATTACACGAACACCTGCCCATTCCTTGTACTTAGTCACATAAACATGCTACATATTGGTCAACAGTAACGCTTTGATGTTACCTCATCCGAAAAAAAAATCGTAATAGCAGGTTTACGATACTCTGAAATAAAGCCAGTTCAATGATAAAAGATATCCGTACAAGTTATTTGATGTAATGGTTATTTAGGAAACAAATTTATTCTTAGAATAATTTAAAAAATCATGCTTTAAAAGTTACTATTATCATGTTGCATTGTTGTATCAAAATATTAAACTGAATTCTCCAACACCTTAAAATAAATTACTTCTAATTTCACACGACACGTAACGACATTTTCGATAACGTGCCTTAGAAAAAATGTGTATTTGCGTTTTAACTTAATATGTTGTACACGTAAGATGCGTTTACAACGTAGTGATTTTTAACATTATGCTTCCTTGTTTATTTTTATTTGCCATCATTATTTTTTAAGCTGATTCGTGAGGAGTTACCACAAATATGTTTCACAAGTTGGTTTAAAATGTTTCTCGCCTTGATAGCTAAAATTTTCAAAACAACATTATTTACGGTACTGATTAGTAACTAATGAAAATGTCGTTAATTACATAACTAACTGAAACAAAAGTATAAAATATATTGAAAAAAATAGTCAAAATTATGAACACCATTAAATAAAATACGTTCATAATTTTTATGTCTGCTTTCGTTTGGATTTAAAAAATTATTAACGTGAAAACAGTAGATCATTTTTTTCACGTTGGTACAAAAACTGAAATTTTCCACGGAATGCTTTAAACAAACCAGATCAGGAGCAGCCATACGATGCTCAATTATATGCAGGCATTTTACAAATTAATGCACTGTTCGTTCACAACAAGTTATCTTCTTTTATTTTGGCTTATATTCATAACAAAATTGGTGATACTTTGGGTGCAAAATCTGAAAAACTAAGAAGTTTATTGCTAATAAAAATATGAAAAAAATATTATACATTTGTCACAAAACAATTTAAGGACACTTCGATGTTAAAATTATGTAGATTTGTAAATCAGTATTATCGAAAATACTGTAAAAGTAATGGACGTGGTCTTACACGAAAATATTTCGTCGAATGGCTCCTATCATTCATTATATTTGCCCTCACTTCAAGGAAACATTATCTTAAAAAAGTATGTTTTAATAATGTATGTTAGTAATAATGAACTCATTCACTGTGCGCTCCTGCAGACGCGGTAACCACGTCGAACCTATGTTGTTCTCGGAGACCGCAGTGTACCAAGGCTTTATTTGACAGGCTGCTGCTGTGAAACAGTGAAAGGGAGTGTCGTCGGCTGTAAAGAAAGCGAGACTCGTGACAAGCGTATTTACCTCCCCTTCACCCCACACGGCGCAAACATCTCTTACGTTAACTCTACACTGTATCCATTCTAAGGTCGTTAACTCTACACTGTATCCATTCTAAGGTTGCAGCAGAAATAAGCATTGTCACAGGTGAGCTCTCGATCATTGGTTGGCGGGTTAGTTAACAGTGTCGTTGCGACAGGAAACAGTTCCTACGCTAAATTTCTGTGTTTTAGTTCGGGATAGGTAATTGTATCGTTTAGCTACGTTTTTTAATCCTCTGTAATATAATATCTCTCTGTGCGCATGACATACTATATGTGCATTGAATGGATTAACTACGACTGACGCGACGAAGCCACGTCCATCGTGATTCCATTTCCTCCACAGCGAGGCGTGATTCCGTTTCTCCACTTGTCGCCAGTCGATAGCTCGCGAGACACGCGAAGGTGGTGCGACTGTTTGTTGCACAGCCAATGTCGTTCAAGCGCGGGAACAGGCGGAGTGACACAAGCTGCAATCTTGGAATGGATAGAGTATAGTCATGCTACAAGATTCCAGGTTGTTTCGCCCAGTCGGGTTACAATAGCCGTGGGGAATTTTATTCGTTACCAATTTCATTTTGCTTCTGACTACGTAACAATCAGCTCGCTTCTCTGCTCCAAGTTAAAAACAGGTCTTATCCCTAATTGGTCTCTCTGTGTACAAAGTTCCCAATGACACAATATAAATTTTAATACAAGGTATGTTACGAGGTACGCAACAGTCAGACTTTATTTTGTTTTGAGTTTCATTCTGTGGTGCAAGATTAAAATATCGAAAACTTGTTTCTAATGGGAGAGATTGTTGTGTTCCTTCTACTAAAACTTTATCTCGAGTATTTATAGTCATCTAGAGATAAGTTTAACTTGTAAAAATTGCTGTAAAACTTATTTGAATATGTTTAAGAACCCTCCTTATTTCTATATTTTGACACCAGTCAAACTTCCTGGCTGATTTTACCCTAGTCTTAACAATTATAATATTTTGTATCAGTACATTCATAATACAGCATTCTAGTCTGGAATCACAAGGTATCATGATAGCATCTCAAGTTACTCAGCCACGAAACCTCGTCTTGGTAATCGAGAAAAACTTTTTACCACAGCGAATATTTCATAAAGTTTTTATCTTAAATCTTTGATAAATATTTACATAAGTGGAGTGGTTACGTTGATCTTGATTTATTGTTTTTATTAAAACCAATTTAATACATTTTGTACGGATTTTACTAATACAAGTAAAATATTGGTTTGCATTTGGAATACAATTGGTTTTAGCATTAATAAGTAACCATTAGGGAATAGCAGATGGTTTATTATTATAAGAAGTGACATTTAGTTCCTATGTAAACGTTATTGCTAAACTTGTACAAAAAAATGAAGCCCTGTTTTATTTTAACTGCAAAGTGGCCCTGAGTCGTTGTGGTCCAACCTGTGTATTTGTGACTGTATCATTTCGTATTGTTCTTAATGCGTAAAAAATCTTTCTGAAGTACGGCCACGTTGACTGTGTCTTCTAGTGATTATAACTAGTTATTGGGTTTTAGTCACCTTCTGCAACCAAATAGTGAACGGAACGCTTTTATCAGAAGGTTTTTTTTAATCAATGAAGTCGTGTAAAATTTCATGGCTTAAAGATGTATGTGGCCTGGAACATTTCTACATGTTGTACCGAAACAGTTCATTAACTTTGAAATTACTATTTAAGTGGGTTTAATGAAGCATGCACTTTGATATAATCTTTGGTGGCATGTTTTTTTCGAGGATGATTTTTTTCTCATCTGATCTTTTTTAGATTTCATGGTTCGTCGGACTTGGATGCTGAAATTAAGTGTGTTTGGAAAAGTTAAATAATTATTTGCGATTAAAGTACCTTTTACCACAACCATGTTTGTGGGGCTATTAAACATTGTTGTTTTTAATATATGATGTATTACTACATGGAAAAAATTGTGGCGACATTAAAGCTTCCAGCTACCCGAAGTGTGTCTATTTCTGTAAAATTCGTCAGGAAGGAAAACGCCTTGCTTCTATCCAAACACTGATACATTAACAGTAAGGATGAGAAGAGCAAATTATTCATAACCTCTTTTATTAATAAAGACTGTTAAATTACTTGTCACTATCACCACTTCGGTCAAAATGATCACACATCTGTTGACTGGAGAACCTGCTACCAAGCGATACGCAACTGTTTGTAAACAAGCCTGGTTTTGTAAGTTAACGCTTATTAACAGTTCTCTATGACCGACCCCAATTACAACCACAAAAAAAAAAAAAAAGAAATGAAAACTAGTTTAATTAAATGTCTATAATTATTTTTGAATGTGTATACTGAACTATCAGATGATTTAATTTATGTTGGCTCTACCTGCTAGGCAAACTACGTTAGGTAGGGATCATTCTAATAAAAATTTTGTGCGGTAGGCAGGGGTGACTGTGGACACGTGGGGTGGCTTTGGAACATTTTAACAATATTTATTTTCCGTAATTGTCAACTTTGTGTAAATGTTAATTAAATTACATTTGGAGATTTACTATTCGGAATTTTTCGCAAGTAAATGCCTGTATTGAGGCGTACCATATGTGGGAAAAACAATTTTTTTATGATGTCCTAAAGTCACCCCACCTGTCCAAAGACATTGCAGCTTACTGTAAATTTCTACAACGTAAAATATTTAAGAAAACCAGAAAATTTAAGAAACGCAACGAACTGCTTGAAAAGGTATCAAAAGTTCACTTTTTTTATTCTTATGTGGTTGAATTTTAGATGTGCTTGACGTTTATTATGAATTTTGTAAGGAGGAACCGAATAACCTAGAAATACCTTATTCTAATTCAAATTTGTACGTTTTAGATCCAATGTTGATGATCCTGGGTGTATATGACTTTACGTTTAGAGTGTCACTAAATGCATTCATAATCAGATTTATTAACCCTATACGGTGCTACGAATAAACTTCTACGAAGTTACAAAAGCGTTATAAATAAATAACTTTCGAAGAGCCATTGTGGTCTGTTATTGAGATATCACAATACATTCAATAATTTCAAGACTGAACAACAGCTACAATAACGCACATACTTTTCAGTCTACCTGTATTCAACACTACTATGTTTATTTTCTGTTGTGTATTCGCATGATTAAAAATAAACTTCACATTGCCTAGATAACCACAAAAAGTAAACTATATGGAACATAAAATAAATACACATTTAAACTAATACGCAATGACGACCGTGCAGATTACCCAAACAAGTGCCAATCTTAGATAAAATTATTAACACTCAGTGCAAAATTTTAATGAAAATATTATGAATCTATATTGTAAAAACACAAAACCGAAAAAATGTCAAATATACCACAAAAAGAGATACAATAAGAACAATAACTATCGCACTATTTTATCAACCAAACGTGCGGAAACATGGGACTAACACTGAAAATAATAAAACCATAGAGAATAAATGTATGTTATTGTAATATCAGCTAGACGATGGAAAACTTCTACCAACATTTAATGTCAAACTAACAGCACTAATGATATAAAAGCACGAAGCCTTTGAAACGTTACGATTAGCGCATTTACAGAGATATTTCGAGATAAGGTTATTAGCTTCAGGAAATCCAGACATTGTGTATTCCTTCCATCTGGTAATGTGATGGCGGTATTTGATAGACCGTTCACGATAAAGTGCGCTCTGCATTAAGTTTTCTTTCGGTCGTTTTGCAGTTATCTTTACTACTTTTGTTATTATGAAAATTTCTATGCAACTAAAAAACCAGTGTAAACGTGTGCAACACACTCAAAAGTTAACATATATTTACCCAATAAATATATTTTAATTAATTACGAGTTCTGCTGAGTGCTCAGTTAATAGTGAACAGCCTATAGAAATATGTTTCGGACGTAACAGCCGGGTTGTGTTCAAACTAGCAATGTTTAGATTGCTTCTTCGCAATATCCGTACGCTGTGCGAAACAATCACCAGCACACTTGTGAACTGTACACACACGGATGTTACTCAACCATACGTGCTACCGAGTGAAAGTTTCAACTCTGCAGTGGCGCAAATCATACTACCACTCAGCTCTAGTGTCATTTGTCGAAAATTAAAATGATTTCCTCACTTTGAAAACTTCATCTTGCAGCATTTTTTATTAAGTGATACAGACTATGTAAAACGGTCAACGAAATTAGATGCATCGTTACATTCGTGGTTGTTAAGCATGACTTTTAATTTTGAATCTCCTAACATAAATTACGTAGCTATCATACCAGCTAATGTAAATACGTTTCACCCAATTTGTGTTCGTCATAGTTTTTGAAAGAATGTGGTAAGCATTCGGCTAGTATTCCGCTTGTGTGATGTTCTGATTAAATGTACTTTAATGTACTTGGCAGTTTGCTAAGAGTTTTAACTTAAAATGTCTAGTAAACTGTCACATAGAATTTTTTAGACAGTATAAACAGCATCAACTAGTGACGTAGCGTAATTAAAAACGAAGTGCTGCCATTTGGTAGGCCACTGGGTCAATTCATTTTTTGGCCATACAGATTTATATATTCTAAGGTTTCCTAAAATCCCAGTTGGATTCTACGATAGCTCTTTAGTGCAGGCACTTGTAGGTTTCTGTCGTATACACTTTCTTTCAACAACCAATGCCTAGTTGCTGTTAGGGTACAATTTAACACATTTTATAAACTATATATTGATCAAACTACTGTTCGGTCGAAATTGTGAACACACCTACATGTAAACAAGCTGTGTGTGTGATATATATAGAGTATACATGCATGTGTCCGTTCTGCATCTTATTTTTCTTGTTTGTTTGAGAGCAGCTAGTAATAGCTATATTTTTCTAGTTTTTTTTTAACCGACAGTTTGCATCCGTATAACGTTACTTATATTTTTATATTAAACTCCTCATACCCTTCTGAACCTAGTTATAGTCTCATCGTCTATCCGGTTTCTACACACAGCCTTCACCTGTGGCGTAAACAGCTTGTAAGTAGATTAACAGCAATTTTAAGGTCAACTTCTCCATTTTCTAGAGTATTTTTTTTTTGTAAGCCTACTGGTGAAAGGGACTGTATTACAGAGTAATTACTATAGCTGTACTACTTTTTTTCGAGGTCAGAAAGCTTCCAACCGGAGGTGAAAAGTAGTGAGTTGTAATTTTAGAATAACTTATTAATTTTAATTATTTGCAAATATGTAAGAAACCAAAGATTAGCAGAAAAACTTTTATTTATATATTTTAGGCGTAATATAAAATAGTTTAGAATTATAATCGTTTAAGTCTGAATACTAAAAATAGGCCTACAACGAATTTGTCATAAACACATTTTTGCCACTATCGAAGTCTATTTTGAATAACGTAATTATTTAAAATTTGTATTTCTTCTATAAAATATTAAAATATGTAATAAATGGCCATTATAGATTTATGCCATAACATTGCTTATTTTTATCTTTAGAAAACTGTATTTTTTTAAATAAACACCTGAACACACAGTGCGATATTCCTACTTTATTTGTTTCAGTAACTGTGTATTACTTACTAACCCCATTAATTTACTAAAGTACCGTTTTAATTTTTCTAATATTATGTATGAACAAGTTTCAACTCTTGGAAGGTTTGTGCGGTTTCCGGATGTTAAGTTTGCACCTATTTTTGCATAATTATACCTTCTCTATCATGCCAATTTTCCAAGTCATTTTGTAGGCAAATAAAAAGTCTCCCAAATATATTAAATTGATTGTAAAAACATAAACGTAAATAATGATTTAAGCAACGTAAATATTTTTTAAAGTTTGCACTGCAACAGATACTTAGTATAAATAAAAATTTATTAACCACTATTATTGGTTTACTGTGACTTTTGACTGCACCTCGTAAAAAAAAATCGGTTTGGTATAGTAACAAGAAAATGTGTATCAGTGGTGATTAAGTTAAATTTCCTTACATTTTTAAAAATATTATACGTTTTGAGGTGGTAGCATTTTAAAGGACGTGGAATAAAAAAATATAATCTAAATCCTACCGATGTCAAAAAGAAGTTAACTAGGAACGTACTTTTCTTTTTAAACGTGTGTATTGAAATCGAAAATGTAGTATACCTTTCGGTACGATCTAATATGACTACGAAAACACCACTTTTCAAACCGAAACAAGATTTTAAAAAAAATATTTTCGAAAAATGTGACCTCCTGCTTCAATAAAAGTTTTGCAACATTTCGTTCGTTGCCTGTCGTAAATATTCACAGACTCCAGACATGGATAACAGAAGGTATGCAACTGTAGTTATTCAAGTTATAATAAATACGTTTGGTTCAACTCTAGCTCAAATTATGTTGATCTATAATTGTCTCCTTTTAAGGGACGTAACGCTGAGATGAAGGCATCATGCACTTGCTTCACCACGGCTCACACATTACATTTGTTTCATACTTATTATCAATAACGCCACACAGGCCTAAGTTATTTTCCAAAACGTGAAATTGCATCATAATATTTTGGGAAAACAATCATAACACCTGGAGGAACAAAAATTTTTAAATGGTCATAGACCCAAAAATTTGCCATGCTTTGAAAAATACTCTCAAACGAAGAACTTTGTTCTTATTAAGGCCACGGATACATATTTATGTTGTTTTTGCGAGTTTGATTTTTAAATCCTGAAAGCGAGCAGATATCGTAATATCGTTAACATTGAAAAAATTGGAAATTGTTTGTACTATGTGGCATGATTTTTATCCAAACAGAAGTATCTATAATTTTGGCTAATTATATAGTTAATAAAATTTCCTAGAAGTCAATAACTAGCCGAAACTATGAAACTTATGTTTGGAAAAATGAGGGTTTATAGTATAAACAATTTCAAACATTTGTATGTAAGGGTCTCGCGATATATGCTCCCTTTCATGATTTAAAATGTAAAACTTACTAAAATATCATAAATAGGTACACGTGGCCTTAAAACCTCAAATCGCAAAACAATAACACAGATTTTGAGGAGATTAAAGTTATTTGTTCACAATAAAAAAATAACCGAAAAAGAGGACGTTGTCAAACAGCATTTCAATATTTAGGGGAATCCTCAAATAGAGAAGAACAAGAAAAGTTATATGGACACAGGTCCGAACATGCCCTGTTTTAGCACTACACTTTCCCTAAATGACATAAGATTCATAGTGCGCGGGCTGCTGTATTCACAGTAATTCCTACTGTTTATGGGTTTTTGTACAATGTACAGCACTGATGTAATGACATTACACAGCATCGTGATCCACCTCGCGCTATGAACCGTACATCATGTATTGCGAGCTGTGCTGCAGAAACGGTGCGTTTTCGGACCTAAGCCCTTATAAAAATGTTTTTGTTCCTCTTGATGTGAGAATTGTTTGCCCAAAATATTGACATGTAATTTTAAAAACATCCTGTGTAAATATTTAGCTTTATTCTATTTTATTGGATCCACGGTGCCCGAATGGTCAGACCGTTCGCCTTCCACTAATACGATTCAGGTTCGTTTCCTGGCGGGGTCGGTCTCCGGATTTTCACATGTGGGGATCGTGACGGACGATTCTGTTGGTCGGCGGGTTTTTTCGGGGATTTCCTCAACCCTTTATTCCGGCGCAGCTTCATACATCATATCGCCCCTCGCCAGCGCTGAAGGCCTCGATGTTAAGCGTCGGCTAAAACCTCTCATTCACTCACTCTTATTTCATTCAAGCTGGCCTCCCTAGCGTATTCCGTTAGGTGGCGGACTACGGTGCGAGAGGTCCTGGGTTCAAATCCCGTCTCGGGCATGAATTTTGTGTTGTCCGTTTACCTCACTCCACCCTTGTATGCTCTTAAGGTTTGGTTTCAGTCACCATATTGAATTCTGTTATTTTTTGCTTTTATAAAATTCTAAGAAGAAATATGTTAAATATGCGACTACACCTCAAATTGTACTTATATTTTGCTACAATACAGACATTGCAATTTAGTTGTTACCATATAATTACGCCGCAATGTGTGTGGCAAATTTTTCTAAGTTCATAATTTGCCCGACAAATTGCGACCTGGAAATACATTATTAGCTCTATTGCCATGCTTGTGATGTAGTTCAAGGTAAATATAATTTGCGGTATTTTCGCCAATTTAACATTTTTTTTTATTTTCAGAATTCCAAAAAAGTGAAAAATAATAAAATTTAATATGGCGACTGAAACCGAGCATTAAGGGGCCTCACTTGATAGGCTGCGTTTGTGTGGTGAGGTAGGAGCGGTAAGAGAACCGTTGACCGACGTTAAGTAATTAATGCATTATCGCTAGAGATGATGGTATATCGCGAAAATGTTTTGTGCCAACATAGCCTTGAAAACACTGACACAACGTAGCTGTCTGAAGACCAATAACAGGCATAAAATATTACAATAGCGGAAGTCTTATTGGCTCAGTCAAATAGAGCAACAGTTCTATATACAAGCAAAAGCCAGTCATCTTTTTGTAAGCTGAACGTACATTGAAACCCAACAAACAGTCAAGTTTTCCCGCGATAAACCATCATCTCTAATTATCGCCTCTCCGCGCAAGCTACTCAACTGGTGTGCAGTGCTTCACAATTATCCTTTTACCTACGGGACTTTACGATGTCTTCACATTATTTTAATTGTAGACAGCATAGTTCAAAGTCTAACACTTGTTCCTATAGTTGCGTTTCTCGAATCCGTTTGTAATTTTTTCATACACGGTTGTCTGGAAAAAAAACCGTTTTTGTCCGTTTTGAGGGGCCCGAAAACGACGTTTCTAATTAACGTGCAAAATTTTTGAAACTACAGTGACATAGTTTGAAGTGTGTGTTCTTTTCGTAGATATACAGGTATATTTGTGTTAAATAGTTTTGTCAAAAAAAAAAAAAGAATAGCCGTAACTTTCTGCAACGCGTTTGAAGAGCAGGTAAGAGAGAGACCCCTTAAAGGGCTTGTTCCCGAGTTTTTTCAGACTGGCGCCAATAACTAAAATATTTTTTAACCAAAAGTTTTGAAAATTTTGAGTCAATGTGCAATCACATGATGCACAATATTGTGGACGCGTTTTTTTTTTTTAATAATGTACCATTCGTCAGCAAAAAAATAATTTCCTTAATTTTTGCTAATTTTCACGACGAAAAACGTGGTACTTTGGGTAATGAAATCTAAAAAACCTTTCAGTATAATTCTACAAAAAAAATTCAGCTACAAATTATAATATATAAGTGTCAAAACTATGCAGCGATATTTTGATATGAGTATTAGGTAGCAGTAAAAAAATATTTTCGAAATCACTGCAAAACTCCGTAACAAGGCCTTAAGATATCGTTGTTAAGAGGCCGTAAAACCCTCTCACCTCACCTATTTTATTCAAGGATTTGCACAGATATTTCAAGGTCATAAGGGGTTCGCTCGTAACGAAGTTGTGTTGTGCATACTCACAATGAGCCCCTGAGCACGTTGAGGTTATAGTCGAAGGCGCTAGTCCTGCCAGGACCGTCCAGCAGCAGGGCACACTCGCCATCGTCCTCACCTACCAGGGGTGCCAACTGCAGGGGCCAGCTTGTAGGTACCCACGCAGACAGCAGTGCCGCCAACCACCACCACCTGTCACAAAACACAACAAATATAATAAAGAACTTGAGCGTGGCAACTAACACATTGTAATAAAGTACTACGTGCCTCATCCTGCTATAATTTTCTTGTGGAGTTTTGCATTTTATTAACTTCTTATTTTAAATCAACATGGAATTTAAGAAGCACTAGAACTGCATAACCAGGAAAAACAGCTATAAAACATCACAGTTGAGAGAATCACAGAGGAACCATAGAATATATTTCGTAACTCCTTTTGTCCGTATTCTGTTTCTTATCATGCTGCTGTTATAATAACATTATATTTTAAAACATGACCTTGTTTTAAATTACAACTTACACCGAAATCATATATCCTTACACAGTTTTTTTTTCGTTACTCTAAACAGATTCAGAAGTAAAGATAAAAATTGTAATAGTTTATAAAGTGAATAAAGTATTGTATAATTTTAGTGTTAAATGTAATACAAAAAAAATGCGTTTGAATTGCGATGTATAAACAATTGTCAAACCTATACTTTACTTTCCTATCATAGATTAGGTGGTTTGCGTTAAACTGGTAGTTTTTGAAGAACTGGTTTCAAATAATTTGTATTTGTTTACCATTTTAATATAAAAAAGCATCGTAAGTAAAAATCAAAGTGTATAGATTGTACTGTACTTAAAAGATAACGTCTGAGCCTATATTAATCGATATACGAAAAATGGATTTTTAGACAAAACGTTCTTCAACAGTCTTACGTTATCTTGAACATCGTATGATGTAACAATTTTATCCTTTATGTAAAGCATTTGAATTCCGTAGTGTTTGAACAGTCACCGTGCTACTCTTTCAAAACAAGTTTTGAGAAATTAGATAGTAATTAATTGAGTAAAGTATTGAGAGTGTAAGTGTACGTTTACAACACCGAAAATCTAACAATACATTTCAACTACCGTTAAAAACGAAGCAACAAAATTGTTTTGCCAATGGAACAAAATTGAGCCTTTCGTTGAAAAACCGAAAATTAAAAATAGATGAAAAATAATGCAGGATGACTGTTCTAACGTTCGTAAACCATACACTATAAAACTTTTTTGTACATTTACAAAGAAAATCCTTGGAAACCCAGAAATTCCTTGTTAAACTACAATGTCTGTCCTTGTAATAAAATTACAAGTATATGATTGTAAAATTACAAAGACTAGCCTTGTAGCTGTACTTTCAATAAGGAAAATAATACATTTAAATGTCCATTGTACTTCATAAATAACACTGAACTTATTTATCAAATAATTTCTGACTAAAAAACGTATACATGAAATTATTTTTAAAAAAAATCTCGGAAAGTACTAAGTTTCGAACCCCGTGCTTAGAATCTACGCATTTTACCACTAGGCCACAGTGACTTCTGTATCGCTTAGTCTTTATTTATTTATATATATATATACAATGTAAAGTTCAGTAATTATTTCTTTTAAAAAGTACGCAATTAATGCAGACATTCACTTTATTCCAGAAAAATACTTTTCAGAGATTGAGATCTTTGCATAAGTAATTTTCGGCGAACATAACATTTTTGTAGGCTACAAAATATTTCTAAGACTTTCTATACACAGAAAATCCTTTTAACATTATAAACTAATAATTTTACAAGAAAAATTTTTCAACATTTACTAAAGTTTGTACAAACCTCGAAGTGGTGCCTTGTAATATTTTACAAAATAATTCACAGTGCAGGAACTGTCGGTTTGGTACAAATAATTCATTTGTAGTGTTACAAAGTTTACCTGTGAAACTTCACAAACTAATTAATTTACAAAGAAAATATTAGTACTTTTACAAGGATTTGTATAAGTACAAAGAAAATCCTTGGAAAATTTACAAAATTTTTTTGGTGTGAATGGTTGGGAAATGAAGCGAACGAAGTTACTTATAAAGCAAGAGAATTTTTCACAAAAGAAATTTATTTATATTTTTAAGCGAACGTTTGGCTATCTCCTAGATATTGGTTAAATTGCCTGACTATTTTTTCAGGCAGCGTCTACGTCTATAACGTAAAACTGTACACCCGTTCGTATTGCTTTTGTGCACAAAACCAAGAAATTTAATGGGCATTTTAAAGTGCCTGGTACTTAAAGAACTTTTACATGTTCACTTCAACCTCATCGGCTTTTAAGATTGCAAAAGTCATGCGCAGTTAAAAGGCGGTATAATAAGAAAAGTAAAAGCAAGTGCTCGAAGCACAGAGCGTGCATGACTTGTGTGTGCAGGGAGAAAGTTGGTTGTTGGCAATCCTGGCCCGCAGTCACGCGCACATCTGCAAGGTTGCGGCGACATTGAAGCTGAGGAAGCCGAGTGCATGCTATCCCCTGCTTCCATCTCCGTAACACTGCGTCGTATAGCCGCGAAGAGAAAGTTCTGTTGACGCTAAGGCGAGCGGCATTTAGCTCCGGAGCTTACGTACCGTTCCTATCGCTCGAGAATGCCCTTGCGTCTGGGACAATGTTACAGTAACTGCGATGTTGTTCTCAACTGCACGTCCGCCTTTGATTTCTGTCAAATGCTTATGAACGTTGCTAATTACTTAATATGCCGTCAATACCGTGGCCGGTAACTGTGCTGTGATTTTAAAAAATATTATTTTTAACGCAACGTAATTATTTTATCGAAGAATCCCTACACTGTTTTGTCCCAAATGTACAATAATTTTATCTAATTATTTTGGTAACAATTAAACTAACTAATTTTTATCAATTTATCACCAAAAGTTTTACCAATTTTGCTACGCAAGTAAGCCAGCATAAAGTAAAATAAATTATTTTTAACTAAGGGTGTGTTATTTTGTAAAACATTGACACAGAACTGTACATCGTATGACTGTGCCTGGTCGTCAGCTTTTTTTTTTTTTTTTTTTTCAAAGCAGTCCATGTGCCTGGTCGTGAGGTTTTTTGTTTTCTAAGCAGCCCAATAAAAATGTTCAAGGTTGTTTGCTCCATGCTAAGCAGCCCAATAAAAATGTTTAGGGTTGTTTGCTCCAATGTAAAAATAATAAACTAGCATGGCCTTAAGCGGCCTATGTACCGGATGTGATGTACCGCATATGATGCCCAGAGACAGGCGAGCGATGAGGTTCAGACTGCCACATTTGACGATAACACCGCCTCTAATCGCGGAGCGCTTAACTGGCATGCAGTGTTAAAGATTATCGTTTTTTTTGCATGGAACTTTAAGAGTACGTGGTAGATAAATAAACGCTGAAAACGTCAATTAATGTCTACCCTTTTTTCGAAGCCAAAATGGATAAAATACTCAATGACAATCCTAGATAATGGTATTTGCCAACTTTATGAGTAAATATTCATCAAAAATTACTCATTCTTTACGCGTGATCTCTTGCGCCGCAGTTAAATGAACGAGGTTCCGGCGTCAGAGATTGTGCCTCAGAAGTTCGTAACACTGGAAACAATTTTGTTTAAAACGTTGGCTAGAACTATTGTCTAGGATTGCTATTGTTTATTTTTCGCAAATTGGCTTCAGGAAACCTACGGTTTTAGATTATTGTTTTTAGCGTAGAATTATGTACCACGCCCTCTTAAGTGTCAACGCTCCTATTTTATTGCTGGAAAGTTTTATGTTTAGTCAAATGCATGCTTGTAGTGTTTTGTTTTATGAATCCTGACGGTTATTTGGTGTCACATGTCTAAGAAAACTGTTTATTTTTTTAATATTGATGTGTTCAAAAATGAAGTTTCTAATAACTGCACTGTATCTTAAAATTGCAGAAGCATAATTTCAACTGTGTGGTAGTTCGCCTACGCAAGGATATCGTGGATAGATTTAGTGGTGCCTCGTAATAAAGAAGAAATGCGGCTCGCTGTAACACCGTTCGTACTTCGAGAACCGATGCCTCTTAACGGTGTTCACGTGACAAGAATATGTAATGTTATATATTCTCGACAAAGTGTTCGTTTTATAGACGTTACGTGTGACTACATTTTCACATGATTTTTTTTTAGTTCTCATAGTTTTTCATATTGACATGTCAAAGAGAGACTTTTCAAGTCAATCGAACATAGAAATAATAAAAACCAACTGACTTACTAGAATGAAATAAGTTATTCTGAAATTATATATAATGGGCCATATGCCGAAAGATTTAAAAATACACAACAAAGTATTTTGTCCTGTTAAGAAAAATCCATGTAGGAAGTAAGTTATCATGATTTTCAGATTTAAAAAAAAAATACGAATGTAACTGTGTTTTTTTAAAGAGTTTTAGCGTGTGGTACATTATATCACATTTTTGTGTAAATAATTTTATTCGAGTTAGTCGCGTGGTTTTCATTATTCCTATGTCCCCGCAACCTGCAAATTTTAACTTTTGTCATGTCGCTATGGGAAGACTATGAGAGCTAAAAAAATTATCACAAGGAGGAAATGTAGTCATATGTAACTTGTAGGGCCTATAAAACTAACCCTGTTGCGTACAATTGTAAAATTATACAATTTTTGTCACGTAAACTCCCTTAAGGTGTCCGCCTACCCCACATTTCAAGTGCGCTGCAGTGTGTTCGTAAACAGGTTTTTTCTACGAAAATATACCGCGTGTGCCCATTGTGTCAGCGTACGAAAAGAAATCAAACTTCAGACAAGGTCGGAACCTCATCTTTAAGACGCCACGCTCATTAAAAACACTGTTTCTAAGCCCTTCAACGTGACTAAAAACTGCCTTTTCAGACTTCCGTACTTCAAATTGTAGTAACCGGATGTATGTGAAACTCAGACTGCGACCTGCACTGAACTTAGCTGCAGACTTTTCACCGATAAAATTATATGGTCACCGCTTAGTGTCCCATAGCAAAATACGTTCGGCGGGAAGCTTGCACGCTAGTTCAGCGCTTGGCTCGTTGAGGCGACGCGGCATTTGATACGCGCTCCAAGGTCGACCTTACTGCTCCGTCGCTTTTGAGCCTCTCACGCGCGGGACGGCGGCGCCTTTAACGGTACCGTCTTAAAGAAGGTATTTTACGCCTTCAAAGCCGAGATGTGTGGGAGAGGTAAGGAGGACTCAGCAAGCCTATCACACATCGCTCTAGCCTCTAGGAGCATGCCAGTGAACTTATGTGCCAAGTTTCTCGTCAACATTTCGCCTCAATGAGACCTTCATTCAGTGGTGACACTATCACTTTATTACGTAGCATTACATTCAAAGGGATGCCGTTAAACGGAGTGGTTAGAAACACTGCGGTAAATAGAATCAATATTTTAAAGCTAAATTTTTGATATTCATTCTGTTTTAAAAATTATGTTTTTAGGTAGGCAAGTTAAAACAGTTTACAAACCGTATTTTATAGTAATTATAATTTTTCAAGCAAAAGGCGTCAGCTAGGAATTTATATCTAATTATTTTAATTTTCACCAGTGTTTCTAATTGCCCCATTTTATGGTATTTTACACGCCCGTAAAATTTAAAAAGAACGTTTGAGGAAAATATTACGTAAACAGTTGTAAACCTAATAGGCGTGGCAATACCGATAAAAATATGTCAATTTAAAACTCCAGGTCTATGGATGTCAGTAATAGAAAAAACTCAAAAAGAGCAATCCTAGGTCGCAGATTATGTAATCTTTTCGAGAAAATATTTGGGCGGAAAGATATATTCGTTAAGCAATATCTCTTGCGCCGCTATTAAATGTAACACATTCTGACGTCAGTTAATGTGACACAGAAGCACGTGTTGCAATAAAAATATTTATTTGTAACGTTGGCAATAATTGAATTCTCGGATTACTATTTTTTTATTTGTTCTGCGTGCATGCTTCGAAAATTCCAGCAATTTTATATTGTTGCAATTAACAATGTTGATTTATGCGTCACTCATCACTTTTGAAGGTTGCTGCCTATCCCTGACCTTAGATAAATAAGTAGAGCTTCGGCCGATGTTTATTAGGGAAAAAAACGTTAAATATATGTAATATCTGCTTATAAATAGCATTATGAAACTTTACTATTTGTGTATATATATTTCAGATCCTCCACTTATATCTCATGAGCATTTTTTTACGACCGATGTTGATAGAAATTGGTCTTATGCGGTCATTTTTTAAGCAAACAAAACTTGGTAAATAATCTATAACATGCATAAGGCGTGAACAATATATATTTATGCCAAATCTAATGTCATATATGTGTTGCGTCACCAGTGAATGCCTCGTGAAGTTAATTTACCTGCGAAAATAATGCTAGCCAGTTCAGTGATTCGCGTCTACTGCTCGACCACGACAACTAGTCCCGCGGGAAATATTAGAACTACTGCTGTGTTGTCCTTGACGACCGCGCGCAGCTGGTTTAATGCACTACAGCACGGGTCATAATACTGTGGCACAGACAGCCGGCTCTGTTTTCGCCGCTACGTCTTCACTGACCGTGTGCCGTGAACTCATGTCAGGTGCAGTACATTTCCCCTCCCTGTGACGTGGCTACCTACCACTAGCGCCACGCTTCTTCCCCTCACGGGAGGACTAGTTGTCGTGGTCCAGTAGTAGAGGTTAGCGTGATGTGTACTGCTTCCGAACTTGTAGGCCAAAAACCCGAGAAATGCGTGCATCCAGATGGCTAACTTAAATACCTCTTCCCCTGGCGTAAAACAATTATCATAAGGCGTATGATACATATTACTATTTACGCGATACTCCCTAACGGGTTCTAAGTGATTTTATCTACCTAAATAACTCCCACAAAGTCTTAAGTCCAAATGAGCCTACTAATGATCTTCGACATCACCCCAGTACTTTTTATTCTAGCAGAATCAAATTCGTTTTATGGTTCTATGGCTGTTAAGTAGTACTTTTTAACCGGATAGTATGAAATTAACTTTCGTGATGGAAAAAGTTATAGGCATATCTTGATGTGTGCTGTAATATTGCGAGTTAAATCGTTCCGTACTTTTTTTTCAGTTTCAAGAAGTTTCTCAAACACCGCATATAACCGGCTAATTTAATGGCCAGAAGCTTCTGATAGCGCACAACGGCCATGCTCCATAGGACTGAAAATCCTTGTAATATTGTGACCACGGACAGTGATTACGATATCATTTAGAGTTTAAAATGGAACAATTTTTTAAGTAAAATATCTCGGACACTGGACATTAAAATTTTCATGTGATTTATGGTTAAATGTTAACTTTACATACATCCAGGAAATCGTAAGTTATTTTTAATATAATTAAACAAAAGTAGTGGTATGGCAGAGTATTCGAAAATTCAACACAAAGGGCGCGATCTACAGCAAACTTCGTCACTACATTTTTTTTCTTCATATTTGTATCAGATAGTTTTTTTTCTTATTATAGACATGAAATGTGACTAAATTTTGCTCTATGAAATATCTCTCATAGTTTTTTGTATAATGGTTCGTCACAATTTGTGTGTTACGGTTTTAAGGACAATACAACCAAGTAACATACCAAGCTGAAAAAAATTCACAGTTGCTAAAGATGTTGCAGGCTACAATTTATTGCTTGTATATATATATATATATATATATATATATATATATATATATATATATATATATAT
>PNEQ01031858.1:0-14592 GCA_003012365.1 Medauroidea extradentata
TAAAAATAGATATTTCATCATGTTTCGGATGTGCTAGTAGTCACGTCCGCCGCCCTCGAAGGGTTAAGACGCAGTTGGGACAGGTATCTATGACGTAGTTTATTCGGGTTTTCCACTATGAGCCACCCGGGCTTTGAGTCATCGGCCAGCCTTCAAGGTGTTACGAAACAGCCGCCGACCACCGGCCTCCAGGAACATGGCACGCAACAATACGTATTGGCTGAAAATAGGACTTCAGTGGTCACTTAATCCCGAACCGCCTGCAGGAGTACCCGCCAGGAATCGAAATCGCACATAGATAATAAATACACTGTGGATAAAAGACACGAGATTTAATATGTTAACTTGCTTCTTTGGTTCCTGTCTTTGTCATATATAAGTACGGTTTTCTGTCACACGATGATGCGGTTATCGACGAAAAAAGTGCGTAATTTTGTACTGCTTGGCTTTTAGGTTACCTAATAAGAAATGTCGTTTACCGCAAATTAAAAATGGTTTAATGTAACAGTTAACTTGTAATAGCGTATCGGAATCGCAGGTTTACTATTCTCTAAGTGTACAAATACTGTACAATTATATATAATCATAGCGTTGAAGTTAAGTCCATTGCAGTAATAAAGAAAACATGTTTGTACTTTTTTTAATGAAAAAACATTAGCTTACGTCAACAATTAAAATAATACAGTACAAAATAATTATGAACTATCTCAGTGCATTTACTTTCACTGCAAATAATTTTAATATTGAGTCTATTGTAGGTTTTGATTTTTATACGAGCAGAGACTTTTAAAACAGCGACTTGACAGAATGTTACACGTAAAAACTGTAAAAAAAACCATTACTTTTCGGAAAAATAATTAATTCAATGTCAAAAAGTTAAGCAGTGTTTGATGCAAACGTAAAAGTACGGAATTTTTATCTATTAAACAACCCTGCAGTACGCTACATAAATTTAAAAAAAAATAATAAAAAATGTAGTTTGTGTTATATTACTGCGTCTAGGGACCTAGAGAATGTCTCCGCCGCTGCATACAGTTTACCATCTTGCACTCACTCTAACTCTGGATCAGCAAATTATCAGTGATTACCTACGATTTTTAACTTATTATAATTTCTTTAAACTGCCACATCAGGAGTCAGTATTATTATTATTATCATCATCATTGAATCATTACAATTTATGTACAAATCAGGGAAATAAACAAATGTAAGATAATAAATTAACTATTGTGTCCGCGTGCTCAATGATTAACAATGACAAAGACACTCGTAATGGCTTGCAGAAGGCGATCTTGTGTACAAGATGTTGGACACAGAGAACATATCGAAACTTCGTCCACACATTCACATCTCGAATCACCTGTAATGGAGTCCCCTTTCTTCAAATTGTCCCTTGGCTCCTGAGGTTATCCTGCTCAGGAACGTCCACAATAACCATCTTCCATCTACTCGCGGATGGAATAGGTAAAAAGTCACCGTTTGGAAGAAAATATTCCTTCCTTCAATATGCTTACAATTTTTTTTTTTTAATAATTAGAGGCAAAGAGAAAATAAAAACATACATATTTTTTAAAAATATATTACTGCGTTAGAATTTTTATAAAATATAAAAAATATATAACGTGCATATGACGGATCTAGGCTTTCCTTAGCCCGGGACAAGAATTGCGATATGCTCCCTCCCCTCCTTCCCCCCCTTTTTTTCCATCAGTCCAATCAACGCAACAGTAACAAACGTATCTTGCATACGTTGTTTTGCGCTCCCGTAAATAACACTATAAAATTTTAGTAGAAATACATAAAACCTGCACTTACCAGCTACCATTAGCAGTGTTTGAAGAGTGCATTATGATTATAAATACTGTACTTACAACATTATATTGTGTTCAAGGTTAATAAAAATACAAAAATTCAGAACTAGTAAAAGTCAAAATATTGGTAGATATTTTATCATTTTTTATACTCATTTACATTTCATTCCTAAGTGAAAATTTTCGGCGCCATCAGCGCCCCATCTAACCCCGCGCCCGGGGCAGTCTGCCCCTCCTACGCCCCCCCCCCATTTTCCTTGATCCGCCCCTGCATTTATGTGAAGACAGTGTTAAGCCGTGGAATCTACAAAACATGGCTTGTGTCGTTTGAATACGATATCTACATTTCAAAACGTATTTCTTACAGACAACGTCTTCGTGCTTATTGGCCAGTGGTAAGAGAGTTACCCTCGCACTTCATAATTCTCGAAAATGATGACTCCATGTCGTTAGTGCAACCTTCGTCTGGGCGTCCGAGATTTTATCAGCCGCAGTGTTGCCAACTTAGCAACTTTGTTGCTAGGCTAACCTTACAACCTCTCGACGAGAAAATTTAGTGTTCAGCAAAAAATGTATTTTCTACTAAGACTTCAGCAGCGACTTGCCGATGTCATTATTTATTATGTTGTTTTATGAACGATTCTTGCAATGGGGGGCAAGTTACAAACTAAATAAGTATTTTGGATACTCGTCATTGAAGCAAATGGTGTGTCACAGGAAACTAGAGAATACACACAAACAAACAGACAAGTAAGCAAACAAAAGTACTGTGCTTGCCAGTTGTAAACCAAGTACTTTTGGTTGTTTATTTGTGTCTCTTTGTATGTATTCTTAGTTTTCTGTGAGACACCATTTGCTGCAATGGCGTATGTCCAAAATACTTATTTAGTTTGTCATTATTTATTAGTCAGAAACTAAGTGTTGCGCAGCAATTTAGCACTTTGAAATTAACAAATATAATTTTTATCGCAGTTTGATGATTAGGGAATCACGTGAGTATATCACCGTTTTAATAAGTTTCAACTGTTTTTTTTAAGCGAATTTAGTAAGTTTCCTCGGGGACTTTACGAGTTTCATTGTTGACAACCCTGATCAGCAGTTTGCTGAAGGCATGACGCAATATTGTGTGGATTTTGAGTGTTCACGCAAACATTCAGAACACCCGTAAAAACCACGTGTTTTATGTCACATAATATCCAAAGAGGGAGAGAACGAAAATAAAAGCTTTACTAAATGACTAAAGCTAATTATATTTCTATTACTTATTTTACGTATTAATACTTGCTAGAGTAAAACGATGTTTTGTAACAAGAAATTTCATTTTTGAAAAAATATTATTTTTTAGTCATTTTACAGTCACCGCAAGAAAACCATTAAAATTTGTTTTTATATGCCTTAAGTCATTACTAGTATTCAACTCATAAATTACCATAAGAAAGAAACATAAATTTTAATACATTCCTTTCTGCAGTTGCCGTAAAAATACGATCAAGGAAGCTTAACTGGAACAAAAAAATTCTACTTTAATTCACGTAATGCAGCTTAAAATGTGTTGTTAAATTAATTGGCATTGCCTTGCAATAATAACTGTTAAAATAAAACGCGTAGCATGCACCAATACCTTCAAGGGATAAGATAGTTTACCTAAATTGCTTCATATAGCCTACTATATAATTCCATATAAAATAACTACAACATTAGTTGAAAGTGCTTCATTTATAGCTTCTAAATATATATGTTTCATTAATGTACAAACTTAGACAGCCGTATACAATATTTAGTTTTTTTTTCTTTTGTATTTTAAGCCCATGAACTATAATTATTTTCATATTAATTGCTAATACTGTATGTGTGACTATATTTATAATAGTCTATTTTTAATTTTTGTTACTATTCTGTGCAAGCCGATATATATATATATATATATATATATATATATATATATATATATATATATATATATATATATATATATATATATATATATACACACACACACACACACACAACCGGCTGCTTAAGGTTAGTAAAAATTTACTATTGGTTGATATTTTTGTGAAGTGCTACATTGTTGTTGTCTTGCTTGTCACATAAATTAATCAATTTTATTTTTTAAAATTTTTTGTATTGTGTATACGTACATTTTTGCATATCTACATAACAACGAGTTAGGACTTTGTGTTGGGAATATTTTTGAAAAATCGTAAACTCTGTACGAGTGTTTATTAGTCGCTACGTCACACGAATATGTAAAGTGGTTGTTGTATTGTCATGTCAGTCATCATTAGTTTTTATTTGTTTTTCTTAGTTTTTGGCAGTTTTATGTATATGTAATTTTATTTTGTGCATCTGTAAAAAATGGTTAAGTGTAAGAGAAGGCTACATGCCTTAACTTCGCCATTTGAAAAATAAGTCAATAAATAAATTAATGTAATCCATGCTTGTATTTCAACAAGCTTATCAGTAGCAGGGAAGAAAAATTATCTTACATAAAAATACTTATAATAATTATTTTTAAAAGCCACCCAACAATACGCACGCACGTTTACGTGTGTGTGTGTAAATATATATGTATATATATATATAAGTTAAATGTAATTTAGTAGATCATTGTGATATAAATTTGTTGCTATTATTTTCCTTATTTTTATTATATTTATCAATTCTTTCTCTTTCATTATGGTAGAAGTAAATATATGCATTCGTGTCTTCTTAATGTCATATATACGCAAATTTGAAGTATAAGTTATTTCTGCAATGTGTGGTTAAGTGTAAGAGAAGGTGACAATGGCTTAGCATCGTCACAATGAAATTAAAGACGATTTATTAATATTATTATTGTTAATATTATTAACACACTTTACTGTACACATATACAATACGAGAACAATCTGGCTGGAATATGTATAATCATTTACTTACGTATTTTGAGGCGCAGATTAGACTTAGTCGCCATTTCTTACACTTGGCACATTGCAGTTCGCCGATTTAATCCACGCACAATACATGGTGATGACGCAATAATTTTTTGTAGGCCTGTGGGCTATTAAAAACATACAACGAATCTCAGGCTGTAACTTTTTATAGAAGAGACATAATAAATTAAATCGGAATAATCAGACTCAATTTTGGCGTACATTTGTACAAGAAGATTTCTCTATTTACCTCAAACGGCAGTACTAAAGTATTTTCATGATATTAGGGAAGAGGGGAAAAGATGGATGGTGCAACATTCTGTACTTTGGTGGGTACTCAATCTCAGAACTTCTCTTACCATGAACTAAATCAAATATGTCCATATCATAGTCATCTGCAGGCTACTGACCTTCACCTGAAGAAAGTCTGCTATATCTATCACATCTAGGGCTGAAACACTCCTGTTGAACTGAGAGAGACTGCGCATTGGTAGAACAACGATTTTGTGGCGAAATGGATTTTTACACCGTTTGGATTCAATGCCTTATGTGCACGTATGCACCTCTGCTTCATTTTTATTTTTTATTTATTTATTTATTTACTAAGTTTATACACAGCAAGGTTCAGCACTTGGCCGGTTTACAACTCGAAGTGTTTTAAACAATAATGTTGAGGAAAACTTAAAACTTAATTTATAGTAAATATAGCGATTAAATACAATAATGATGGTAAATACTCGAAGTTACAAAAAAACAAACTTGATACATTTAATAAAAAAAAATTATGTAAATTTCACTATAACAATGTGTTTACAGTTTCAATTAGTTTTGATCAATTAACACATTTTGTTCCGTCATCAAGGCAGCCCAGCAGTTTCTTTTAAAGCTGCTTAGCGATTTCGTTTGCTTTAAAGGCTCTGGCAGGTCGCTCCAGTAGCGACTTGCTAAATAATTAAAAGATTTTTGGAAAACAGCTTTCGTACGTTTGGGGATTTGTGCATTATGTTTATTTCTAGTACTACGTGTATAGTTGAGCCGATAATTAGTTTCGAGTGTAAGTAACTGGTTGAGTGATTGGATGTTTTAACTCCTCTCACGTGTCTTGGGGTTCTACTGGCAAATCACAGACATATAGTGCCAGAAACCCTTATTCTGATTGGCTCAGTCACATGAGGGACGTGTTTGAGCAAAAACACGCGGCCAATAACCATGAAGCTGAGTTGCCGATGTTTAGGGACCCTTGTTTTTCGCGAAAAGAATTTAGCCTCACTTTGTTTCCGTGCCTTACGTGCACATCTGCAGTTCTGCTTCGTGGTCAGCGATTGGATATTTTGACTGTCACGAGCCTTGAGATTCTACCGGAAAATCACAGACGTGTAGTGTTGCAGGAAAGTTTTTGTAATATGCTCAGTCAAATGAGATACGGGTATTCACACAGACATGCTGCCAATAACCATGAAGCAGAACTGCAGATGTGCACGTAAGGCAATGAAACAAAACGATGCAAACATATTTTCGTCACAAAATCTTAGATCTGCGCATTGGTATAACAATGGACTCGCAATCTGGAGTACCAAGGTTCGATTGCCTGCCCGTTCATCTTGACTTCGGTTTTCAATAATTTTCCTGTCTAATTCCTGTGTCCTGGGGTGTATCCTCAATACATGTCATTTCCGATTCCTTTACGATTTCCTGCCCGTATGAGCTATTGATTATGCCACAAATAGCCCCACTGTCGAAGAGGCTTTAACCCCCACAAACTACTTTTATATTTGAAAAGTTCAGTAAGGGATGTTATAATGTGTTTGAATGATGTTTCTTGCAATGGAACAGAATAACGTAGTGTACTATTGTGGACATACGCCCTTGCAATATTATGTCGTCCCAGATATTTTAGAATGAGACTAAGAAAAAAACAAACAAATGAACAAAGAAAAAAAATAGAAAAAAAAAAGGTGCCTAGTTTTATTGTAGTCAAATCACACCCGTAAACCAGAACAACAGAACATGAAAGATTCCATTAGGAATTAGTCAACCAAAGAAAAATTAAAATAACATAAACAACCTTTCCTTTATTTGTTTTTAATACCTTATGGGTAGAGATTATGGTGTATCGCGAAAATTTTTATTTAAAAGGCTGTAGTTTCTTGCAACACGTACGGTTGGGTGATATACGTCTGACACAACGTAGCTGTCCGCAGACCAATAACAGGCATTAAACATTACAATAGCGGGATTCTTACTGGCTCAGTGAAATAGGGTAACAGCTCTACGTACAAGCTGAACATACGTAGAAACCCAGCAAACGTCATGTTTTCCCGTAATAAACCATCATCTCAACTCATAGGATCTTTCATGTTCTGTTGTTTTGGTTTATGGGTGTATTGACTACAGCCAAACTAAGCTTTTTTTCTCGTATTTTCGTTTGTTTTTCTTTCCTTAGTCTTAGTCTAAGATTTCTGGGACGACATAATATTGCAAGGGTGTATGTCCACAATTGTACAGTATGTTAAGGCCTTTTATTCGGTAACAATGATTTAGCCTTAAGTGTTTAAGAGTTCAAATTGGACAGGGAAAAAGTTATGCTGAATAAAATACATTATCCATACATCATAGATTTAGATAACACTTCAGTTTCAGAAAAATATAAGATTTAAAAAAAAATTCTTCAGTTGCATGTTCAGTGACGCCAAAACAAGAATTGAAGCGTTGCGCTGCGGCATATTTCATCAACAGATCGATTAATACTCTTTAAAGGGCAGAAAACGTTTGTAGCCACGCCCACCGGCAGTAATTCCAGGCCACTCAGTGAACTATATATAATCTAGCGAGAATGGCCGAGCAGAAGTCATTTAGTGCTGCAGGGCGGATAAATAAGTAGCTAGTAGCTGACACACTTCTGCGTCCAATCAGCGGCCAACACCTGAAGCATGCCAGAAGGGGATTTCTTCACAAACGATCTCGAGTCTGTGCCTATATATTAGAAAATGCCTGTGTTTTGCGAGCAGATGCCGGGATTGTGAACGGGGTAATTGAGCCGGCGAGCCATTGTCATGAGAGCTGGAACACACCCGCAGATTCTACTATAGGCTGTTCACTATTAACTGAGCACTCAGCAGAACTTGTAATTAATTAAAAATATGTTTCATTGGGTCAATAGATGTTAACTTTTGAGAGTGATGGAACGTTTACACTGGTTTTTAGTTACATAGAAGATTTCATATTAAAAAATAGTAAAGATAGCTGCCAAACTGCTGAAATAAAACTTTATGCAGTGCTCACTTGATCGCGAACGGCCTATACAAACCTGTTCTTGCGCTCCGTGAAATTTCTTCTTGTGTCTGTGATAACAGATAGCAGGCATTTAAGCAACATTTACTCGACGCAAGATTTATAACTACGCACGAGACTTCTCATGCAAGTTATCAAACATTTTCTCGGCCTCTTTTGATAAGTAATTGCTAGGGACATGTAAAATTCGCGTTATCATTTGGTAGCAGACTAAACTTCGCTTTCCTACATATAACAGAGCATATTCTGCGAATCAATTGGCCACGAACTTTCATGTGTTGTCATTTACGTGTGTTACGTCTTTACAGATATTGGCCCCTCTACCATGTAAGCATTCTCCGCGGCAAGTCACGACAATATCGGCCAGCAGGAGACGTCGTACGGGACTGTAGTCACTTGCGAGTCTAGTCAGCTGTCAGAAAATAACGAGAATTTTGCATGTCTCTAGTAATTGACACTATGTTAACATAAACAAAAATCTAAATTTTTCTGGAGGAGGACCCCAGGACTCCCTCCCCATTATTTAGTCTTATAAACAGGATTATATCTATATTTTAAGGCGTTAAGGCGTGCCCCATCCCCCCCCCCCCAGTAAGACCAAACGCAGGATCCACATCTGCTAGGAGGTGTTAAATAAATCAAGAGTCAATTGCGAAAATGCCACAACCTAACAAATGAATGAATTCAACATAGAGCCTAAGAGAAAACGCGAATTTTTCATGTCGCTAGCAACAACGCTGACAAGCCCCCTGTTATAAAATGATGTAATCGGCGAATGTTCGCTGTAGAAGGCATGCGTGCACAACAAAGCAGCTGATGTAACGACATTGGTGGGTGATGTCTTGTGTTGGCGGAGATAAGACAGTCGTGTCGCGTGTACGTCTGGTCCGGTCCATGGGGCGAGGTTATCGCAGCATCCCGTGTCGCCTGTCGCCTGACGCAACCACGCCCGCACTCTACCTCACACATCACGTCTTGCACGAGACACTTCGCGACGAGGGTCACTGCCATCATACTAGACCATAGATTTGACTCAATGTGACTTGGCAACTAGCCCTATGGCCGCCTTCAGCTCGCTCGTCATTTACCACACACCTCTAAGGGCCGATTGCACAGTCATACTGAGTAAAATCTAAGGCCTCTCTGAGTGAACTGTGAGAAATTTTCATTGTAGAGACGAAAAGTGAGTGACTAAAGAAACACTGAGGAATTCTTAAGGTGTCCTCAGACTTTCCTTAAATTTTCTCAGGCTGCAAATCAATCAATTGAGATTAGAATGCCACATGGGGGAGAGTAATATTCTTATTTTAAATTTATTGGTAATATTTTAGAAGAGGAATATAACCAAGGTGTAAATGAAAGATGGCATTGGCATTTACAACACAATTTATATTCGATGTAAATTTTACATGAAAGCGACGTCGTGTTTTTTTCTGTCACTGTTGTTATCAAACAAAATGGTTACGATACCGCTTTATAAACAAAGTGGTTACGACTCCATTTTATAAACAGAATCGACGACGTATTTTTTATCATTTTTGTTTTGCATTTTTTTTTTTTCGGCTTTACAGTATGCGAAACACTAAATATAAGTTAACAAATCACTGTCATGTAAGTTTTGTGCATAGTAAATGGGAAATAATGTCAATTTTAGCTACATTCGCAAGCCGATGCACGAAGAGAAATTATTTTTCTCGCGAATATTGTGGTAACACTTCTCCTCAACTGAAATATCTCGGTTTCCTGACTCTGCAATGCAAACGAAAAATTCTTAGATTTTACTCTAGTTCTTCTTAGTTTCACCTTTACCTCAAGAGTTTCCTCACTTGACTCTGCAATCCACCCTAAGTGCCAGACGTACAACTGCCCTCTCCGAGGTCTTCTTCCACACAAACACAGGCTACAACGTGTTCACCCATGGCAGTCTTCAGTAGAAGGCCGGAGTCTTGAATGTGGCAACGCTGCATCGGGGGCCTGCTGCCTGTCACTTCTTGACCGCCCTAGTCTCTGTAACGTGTCTAGGGCTGGTATTCATAGTCGATCTGCGCAGAGAATGCGTGACGCATTCAGTACGCATCCTTCCCGGCATAGAAACAGGATTCTTGAACGTAATTAGCGAGTCTTTTGCGTTTTGAATACGGATGCGTGGACTCGCAAAGTTACGAGAGGCATGGACCTATCCTATCCTCTTCGCAAACATTACCTATTCTTAACCTGTTCGCAACTTGGCAAAATGGCAGATCTTTTTTTCATTTTCGATGATAGTGCACGAGCGACATTTTGAGGCGGGATTGATGTATTCGGCGAACGATTCAACTAGCATTGTTTTTCAGTGGCGCAAAGATAAGGTGTAAAATGTAAAACACTTTGGAACAAAAATTGCAATATGTTATTAGAGAATAGAAAATTATATTTTTATTAGTGCTGTGATTAACATCTAGAATGCGTTAACGTTTTCGTTCAGAGCAAACACAGTCTGTTAATCTTAAAAATGTATATGTTATTTTACTGTCTGCACAAAAGCGATATTATTATTATACAATATTTTTAAAATTAATTTGTAGTTGTTTTATACATTGCACTTTAAATATTTCAGCTACTCACAATTGTTTTTAAACATTTGATCTCCATAAAGTTCATATTATTAACTTTCTTCGTAGCAGTTAATTACGTTTTACAAGATATTTCAAAATAAATACGACGCATGATTTCCCATTCGAAACACATGGCCAGTATTTTATTTGTTCTGGTCGAAGACGAGCTCTCTCAACCTAGCTTTCGTTCAAGAATCTGCAAAACGATTTGAATGTTGTTTGCGGGCTGCTATCCCCCTTTCAAGCAACACTTGAGAGAGTGGAGTTTGTGGGTTCTTTGTGGACCGCAAACGAAAATGTTTAATAATACCACCCTAGATGCAGCTTTAGTTACGTGTACACGTCTACACAGGCTAGGGCTACCAATGAGCGACCGGCAGTAGGCCTCCGATGCAGCGTTGCCACATTCAAGATTCCAGCCTTCTACTAAAGACAGTCATGGTTCACAACAACAGGGCTGATCAAGAAGGATGGCCATAAGGCCCATGGCCCCTCCCGAGGCAGCTCAAAAAAATATAAAACACAAGTTAAGACTTAAATTAAAAATATAGAATAACTCCGACTCACAGGATACTAAATTTCGAATCAATCAGACCAGTAGAAATTGCTGACCTTCCTTGAACGACTAGAAAAGAGTTGATGATATTCAAACGGCAAAAAAAGATTTTCTTGGACCATAGCTAAGAACACTATCCATCAAATCACATTTCAAACAAAAGAAAAACCAAAATGGTTCTTTCGTTTAGGAACAACGATACCACAGATAGACACACACCTTAAACTTATAAAACCCCTCTTTTTGTGTCGGAGGTTAAAAAGAAATGTCAAGTTCATTTACTAGAGCTTTATAAAAGGCAGCACAACATTAACTACCAAACCAATTTTTGTAACAGTATGGAAGCAGAAGTTTAAAAAGCCTAGCTAAGTTATTTTATATCAGCACAAAGGTTTTCAGTTTTGAGGCAAAATTTATCCCTAAGATTATTACCATTTCTTAAAGGGTATATATATTTTTATTTTGAAAGCTCTTTTAACGGCACCATTTTTTACCTTAAAATCCGCATTTTTCCGGCGGAGGGCCCCCCAAACCGCTCACCTTTTTTTGGCTTGGGGTGTGGATGTAGCTATGTTTTAAGGCATAGCTCCCTCAAGGATCCAGACTATATCCACCTCTGGTCTACGATATGAGAGAGAATACCTGTAATTGCTGGAAGTACGACTTCCCTTTCGTTGAATTGTGTGTATTCCCTCGTTCACGAGTTTTCCCTCCCTGACTGGAGAGTCGTGTAGTCATAGGCAGTGTCAGGAAACATTAGTGGGTTCACTGATCTGTTAGCTAGGCTTTAAAGCCCGGTACAGGTGCGTCATTATAGGTTTTTCTTAAGGGGGGGGGGGGTAAGATTTTTTTTTCGGCGACAGTCACCTTGTTGCATCTTTTTATTAATTAAGCATGTATAAAATATAAACATTAGAAAAAACTTATGTTTTATGTTCTTAAGTTAGCAGTATTTAAATAGCAAAACACAAAAAATATATTTTATACACTTAAAATTCTAAATCCAGGGATGGCAATTGCCCCTTCCCCTGTCCCCCTAAATGACTGTCCTTAATTCTCTACTCAATACCTTACTTAATTCTGCTCATAAATGTCGACTGGGTTTTCGTAACAGAATTCTGTAGCAAAACGACTGTGTTGTGTTCGCACTGTCACGGTTTACATATGTGTACCGGTACATAAAGGAGAAAAATATATTTATAATATTGGTTGTGATGTTCCATAAATTACAACACTAAAATTGCCGAAAGCTATTTCATATCAAGACTTGCACGTAGTTGTCAAAAAAGTGAAACTATCATGAATTATTTAGGTTTTAAAACATCCGACGGTCGTGTGTTCAATAGGAACAAGAATTTTATTTATATTCAAAGCATATTGCGATATTGGCAACCCTACTTGCGTACGTCACTTGCACGGTGGCAGAAATTGTGCGCTACGCATGCGCGTATGTCGCAGTGCTACTTGTACTGAATTTGGTACGGAATTCGGTGCTGAATTTTGGATAGAGTGTACCGGGCTTAAAGGGCGCGGTCTACACCAGTTTTCAACGTCATATTGAAACTTCCATATTTGTGCCAGATTTTGATTTATTTATTTTAGACATAAATTGTTGCCAAATTTTGCTCTTATGAAATTTTCTTTATCTGTAATAGTTTTTTCGTAATGACTTGTAAACGTCAAAATTACCATTTTATGGTTTTATGCGAGCCACTGAAATCAATTGACATACCAATCTAAAATAAAAAAAAAAAAAATGCAGTGAATAAAGATGTTGTAGACTAGGTCGTTTCCTATATTAAAACCAAAAGTAAAATGTTTTTGAAATAAAAAAAATGCTGAAATTTAAAATTAGAATTTAAAAAAATTAAAAAAAAAAAAAAAACAGAACGTTTGTATTTTTAGATTACTGCAGAGCTTGACATGGGAATCAACACGTGTAGCGATCTTTAGATAAATTTCGTTTAGATACGTTTAATACAATTTGAAGTATGATAGCATGAAAAGGCCGCGTTTAGGTATGCTGAAGGGCTACTAAACTGTGTATTAAATTAGCATGGTGTCTTAATGACGACATCCTGTCCTTGTACAAAGTGTACTTCTTCTCGTACATTGGCACAATGGACGCACGTGGAATAGTTTCCTAACAAGTGCGTACTTCCTTGTAAAATACAACGTGTTTGAAGTACGCGGTAGGCGGCGCTACCTTCTCCGAAGCCGTGACACGAGCAATGATAGAGACACTTAACATGTTACACTATATTCTGTATAGTTCAGTCAACTTTTTAAGGCTATCGCTTACAAGAATCCTTTCGTACTTACAGAAGAGGAAAATATTGCAACAGTAATCATTAACATGTTGATAAAAATTCATGACTAATGCTTCAGACTTCCTCACCCGCCCCCTGAAACTAATTTTTTACTCGCATTGAAAATAAATCCCAAAAGATCCGGTAAATATCAAGTATAGCTACTCATCGTGAACCAGCCAAACTATTGATTTTAGACATATAGTTTACTGATGAAAAATGTTTCTAGTGACATTCTAAGCAGTCCTACGTACATTTTTTTACTAGGTTAGGATTTTTAGGTTAGTTTAGGATGGTTTATTAGGTTAGTTTAAGTTAGAATAGGTTAATTTAAGTTAGATTATGTTAGTTTAAGTTAGATTAGGTTAGGTCAGGTTAGGTTACCTAACTTAACCTAATCTAACTTAAAATAATCTTATCTAACTTATTCTAACATAAACTAACTTAAACTAATGTAAACTAACCTAAACTAACCTAACAACATAACCTAACAATTTTTTTACGTAGGACTACTTAGAATGTCACTAGAAAAATTTTTCCTCAATAAACTATATGTCTAAAATCAATAGTTTGGCCGGTTCACGATGAGTAGCTATACTTGATATTTACCAAAGATCCTATAATAACGTGGACCGCACTAAGATAAACATAAATGTAAGTGGTGGCATACATACAGGTTCGATAAGTACTGAGCCTCGCGTAATACGCTGCCATTGCCTTTTACAGGGTTCTGGACTAGGTAAGAGCACTATACAGCTGGCGTTATATGCCGCGTTTTGGGTACGGAAACATACAGGCGATAAGGTCTAGACTGGCTCTTGCGTCAATAACCGTATCGTCTTTATGCGCGGGCCTGCAGTGTTTTGGTAGTTGGCTTTTCTTATGGGACTTGAAGAGGCGACCCTATTTTATCAACAGCTTCGGGCAGCCAATAAGCGGCCAAGTTCGCACGTATCAATTGAGGCGCCAAGTTATTTCACGTCTGTATTACTGTATAGTCTGTGCCCACGGTTCGCCACTGATAGCTTGTCAATTGACTCTCATATTTTTCGGTTGGGTTCTTTAAGGCGAACACGAAAATATTTATTAAACGTTTAAAAAGGTTTTAATATTTAT
>PNEQ01031858.1:14692-40437 GCA_003012365.1 Medauroidea extradentata
AAAAAAAAAAAAAAAAAAAAAAAAAAAAAAAAAAAAAAAAAAAAAAAAAAAAAAAAAAAAAAAAAAAAAAAAAAAAAAAAAAAAAAAAAAAAAAAAAAAAAAAAAAAAAAAAAAAAAAAAAAAAAATGGATTTTTAGGTAGCCAAAACACAACAGTTGTAAAATGTCTGTTAAAAATGCACAATATTTGTAAATATGCATTATATTTCCGAGATATGTCTTGTAATATTTACACTGACTATACGTAACGTTACAAAATGAATTCGTTTCAGCAGTGTAGCAACTAGCTTAGTGCAAAACGTCTATTCCAGACGCGCTGCATGAATGTGGCAAATGTAATGTTCAAATTTTAACGCCACGGGTTCCTATTTATGCCGTTTTTGGGAGTTAAATTTTTTTAATCCTGAAAGAGAGCAGATATAGCAAAACCGCTATACAGAAATGGTAGAAATGAATTGTACTATGTAACTTTTTTTCCTTCAGAAAATAGGTTTTGTAGAATTTTGGCTAATTATTGACTATAAGAAAATTTAATTGAATCGATAACTAGCCAAAATTATATAAACCAATGTTTGGAAAAAAAATTGGCTACGTAGTGCAGACACTTCCCAGTAGGCCTTCACAACAAAACAAAATCCAGAAAGTTCAAAATGCGTGCCTTAGGTACTGTTTTAATCTTAAAAGGCGAGATCACATAACGAACGCGCTTGTAAGATCAAAACGGCTAAATATGGAAAACAGGAAATTGTATCACTTCACAACTCAGCTGCAAAAAATCTTCGATTCTCAAGTGCCAAAATATCTATCGGACAAGCTAGCTAACGTCACCTCCGTACATCACCACAATACCCGAAATAAAAACTCTTTCCAAGTACCACGTTTCTACAAATCTGTTTACAAATATTCTTTAACATATACGTCGAGAAAATTTGGAATGACCTGCCGGGAGATTTAAAAACCATCTCGCTTAACTCGTTCAGGGTGAAGTACAAATCCTTTCCGTTCCAGGACCAGCGAAAGTAAAAGCTCTCTTCAGTAAATTAAATCTCCTTTTTTCTTCTTTATCTTTTTTTTGTTATTAACTAGATATATTGGAATCGTTAGTATATAGACCCAAACTGGCAATAAAAATTGTTGAATGTCATGTTAAATCTTTGTTATTAATGTATGTGTCGTTGAATACAAATAATGTACCAATTGTAAAACAGCCTAGGGCTGAACTTGGTCACTAATAAATAAAATAAATAAATAAAATAACGGTTTTGCGATATCTGATCCCTTCCAGGATTTAAGAAATTAAACTCACAAAAACAGAATAAATAGGAACCCAAGGGTTTAAGAGTTAGTGGACGCTAGCTTTCTTTTTACGTTCGAGGCATGAAAACAGGGAAGGCGATAAGTCGAAAATAACACGTCCATCAAATACCTCTTCGCCTCTAGGCGCGGAGGACTAAACTAGCGCGCAGTGTTTTTGTAGAAATCGTTTTTCAATGGGACTTCAAGCGATGACCCTATTGATTTATTTGTGGAAAGTATGTGGTAAAGTCCAATGTAGGTTTGTATGGTTTAGTTTTCCGATTACAGTTGATATTTTCTTAACTACTGCAACGTGAAAAAGTCATTTTTAGCACTTTCGAGGAGCTTGAAAATGGGATTTTTAATTAGCGGACGGCATTTCTAAAATCTTAGGGACACAGCTTGAAGAGTGTTTTCTTTTCGTAGATAAAAGCATTGGAAACATTATTAATAGTTATACAAGAAAAAACACTTCCCGTACCACGCTACAGCACGATTCACGTGCCAGGGGATATCGCTAGGCGTATTTTAGCGGTTGAATTGTTCACAAGCTGTTACCAAGCGTTTGCGGAAACTATTTGCATTTGCAAGAGATCGCTAAAATGTAATAATTCCGTGAACATAAATGGCTACCACCATTGAGTTACGAAATTATGTTGTTGCTAAAGCCTTATCAGTAGAGACATGCAAAATTCGCGTTGTTTTCTAATAGTTGACTAGACTCCAGCTGACTATAGGCATGTTCGACGTCTCCCGCTGGCCGATATTGTCGTGACTTGCCGCGGAGAATGCTTACACGGTAGAGAGGCCAATCTCTGTAAAGACGTAACACACGTAAACGACAACACATAAAAGTTCGTAGCCAATTGAATCGCAGATTATGCTCTGTTATGTATAGGGAAGTGAAGTTTAGTCTGCTACCGAAAGATAACGCGAATTTTTCCCGGTCTCTACTTATCAGGAATTGGATTGGGCCGTACAAAGCAAAACACTTCTTCACGAATATGTCTGTTGTAAAATGGACTGCTGTCACTTTTTTTTTACATGTACAACATAGTAAATTGTAGAAGGAAATTGAATTATGCAGCTGCACGAAAAGGAAATTAATATTGCGTCATTTTCTTTAAAAATAACGTAAGTCTCGTCCATATTGCGCCTAGATATAGATTGTTTTGTTTTCAAATTAATTCGAGATAAAACAGGAAATAATGGTAAAGGTAAACATCCTGCGAACAAACCCTGTAACCATCCTCCTGTCTCGGTTGCCTGAAACGTGTAAACACACTCAGTCTGTATGCAGCATGTTTGCAAACACCGCTGTAAACAGGAGCACTAAAATGCTCTGTTCACATAATCCGCTACCAATTCAACGGCTAAAATACGCCTACTGCGACTGCCTGCAAGCCGAGCTATGTCCTCGATGTTCTTGCTAGTGAGGCGAGCTAAAGTTTCGCTTACAGCAGCGTACCAGACATCCGCGCTAAGCTTGCTACCTTCCGTGGCATCGACACAGAAAATTCTGATGACGCGATGAAGCCGGTATGTAGGGCATATCGGCGCTAAGCAAGCGTCATTTGTCGCGCCCCGCCTGTGCGGCGCGTGGGACACAGCGGACTTCGAAGAACAAGCCAAGTATTCCCCGTGTCCATGTCCTGACGTTCTTGCAAGTTCAGCGACCGGGAACACTAAACGTGCACACTAGCAGGTTACTATTTGTTTTCGCAGTGTCGCAGCGAGGGGAGAGGGTTTGGGTGTTGAACACCCCCATCCCCCCTTTTTTTTTCTTCCATCAATCACTCCATTCCCAGAGTGCATTGGAAGAAAAGCGGTTTAGAAAAAAATAATGTATACCTAGGAACCCCTGATTTTCGCGAAAAGAATTTGGCCCCACTTTGTTTCGGTGACTTACGTACACATCTGTCGTTCTACTTCATGGTTATTGGCAGCGTGTCTTTGTGAAGCGATGTCTCTCATTAGACTTCGCCAATCACAATAACGTTACTACAACGTCACAAGTCTGTGATTTGCCAGTAAAACCCCAAGACACGTCAGAGCTAAGACGTCCAATCACTGACTATGAAGCAGAGCTGCAGATGTGCACGTGAGTCTCTGGAACAAAGTGGGGCAAAATTCTTTTCGCGAAAATTATGGGTCCCAATGTATAGGTGATCCGGAATAAAGACCTGATTAATTTCTATTTTCTGCCAGTTTATGTCTTTCCGCCGAATATAAACATAAAATTGTCACGTGCATTTATTTACATAGTGTCGTGCAATGTTTACAACTACATTAAACTGCTCCGATAAATGTTATCTACAATATTTACTCATTAAATGCACGGGGGCTGAATATGAGACATAATCAAAAGTAATCTTAGTTATAAATACCTGTGAGTTAACGTCTTATAATACTGGTTTCTGTCCAACGACTAATCGATACAACACGCACTATTGCCGTTACGAATCTCGTAAATGCGGGAATAGTTTATTTGAATTTGTAACTCAAGACAGCCACTAAAAACACACATGGCACACGCAATTCAAGAATTCAAGTTTCGTTCAGTTCTACTGCCACGAACAACGACGAAGCACTTAAGAGAAACAATAAATAATGTATTTTCTTAATGTGTGAAATAAAAAGTATGTTGTTTCTCGGCTGGCAAACGTAAAAACATAATTTACAAAATACCGATGGCTTCACATTATTTGGCATTGATATTCATAGTGATTTCCAATATTTTTGAATGTGTATATACGCACAACGGACAAACACACGCAAATGATGCAACTTGGCGAAGAGGCGAAAACGGCGAAAACCTAACTATAATGCCTGTCGGAATTTTGAACTGTCTGAAGCGCGGAGCAAGCAGTATCGTGCAACATAATCCGGCCGGCAATAGCGTCACATTGTTCTGGCGCCAAGTAAGTATAATTATACTGTAAGTAGAAATGTCAATAAGATCATAAATAAATATTTTGAAGTATATTAAATACAGAGAGGTCAGTTTCATATGATGTTCTTTCACTAATGTTGTATTCAAATAGGAAAATACACGGAACTACACGCGATGAATCGTTACCAACCATACAAACAGTAAAGTAACTATATGCAGTAACGACTAGTGATTTTTTTTTCAAAGGTTAAATCTTTAGTGCTCACTTTATCCCGAATGACCTATAGTGATGGATGAATAGCTGTTTCGATGATTTGATTTTACACCATAAAATTACTTAGTGTTCACGGAAAAAAAATATTTGCGTGTTAGACAAACCCTATGTGGTAAATTGCAATATTTACAGTACAAACTATTAATTTATTGCTTTTCTTCGAAAGTAAAATCACTTCTTATGGTTTTCGCAATGCATTTTTCGGCTGCGTACTGCGAGCCTCATTCTCAAACAGGAATTCGTAATGAATCTGCAAATTCTTCTGCTGGCTATTTACTACGGTAGAGCCAACACTTCCTTGATAAACGACCTCGAGTGGCGCATATTTACCTGCTGGGAGCAGTAAAAAGTAAGCCACACGGGCGAGACCTCTGCGTGTTTCAATACCACCGTCTTTATGAACCAATGTTGTCAAACAAGCTGATAATGTCATGTAGATAAAATTACTGAATGTGGGTGTATACGTTTATTTACACTTGCCACTGTTAGTTTTATTGTTATTACTATACTTATTTTTAATTAATTAATATTCATTTGCCTTAAGATATTTTCGTTCGTAATAAAATTAGAAATATCAACTAACAAATTGTATAGTAATTTAACTGAAATTAGCATGACAATTTTGTTAGCATTTAATTTTATGATAGCTAACTACAGTCTGTCTCATGAAAGAATTCCATATTTTGACATTTCTCTTCTGAGAAATGTGTCCGACAGTTCCACCTGGCTTCCTGGAAAAGCACTGTCTCCACAATCCTGTTTACAGACACACTTCTGAGAAGTGAACTGTCAAAATGTGGAATTCTTTCATGAGATAGACTATACTTATTACGTTTTCGTAATGTGTTTAGAAGGTTCGTGCAGTACTGATTATTACGTAAGACAGAATGTTGTAATTTTATGTTTGATATCTGTACATTTATACCGGGTTCAGTGGAAGAGAGGAGCGCGGTGGCGAGTGGTCAGACAATTCGCCTCCCACCGAGGCGATCCGGGTTCGACTTCCGGTGGGGTCGTTTCCGGAATACCGTAGATGATATTCGTGCCGGACGATGCCGTTTATGAGCGGGTTTTTTTCTGGGTTCTCCCGGACAGGAATTTTTATGGTAGTAATATATTTGAGGCGTGACTCAGTATCTGCCGTGCCTACATATCGATAGCCCAGTTCAAAAAGGAAACTAATCAAAAATGGCATTTTTCAGTTTGGGTCACCAACAAATAGGCAGAAGATCACTCTATCCGGTTGAAAAGAAAAACAGCACGTAAATTTACTTGTTTTAATAACATGGGACTTTATCTGATAGCCAGTGAAGAGCTAGAATTTGTGTTATTTTTATTTAAAAGTGTGATAATTTCAGCAAAGACAGACTTTAATTATATTAAACGCCTTAAATAGTTGCCTCTATACTTTTGCATCAAATTAACACTACCTAAATATGTTAAATAACAGTTTTTTTTCGGCGAAACGGACATCTTTCTAAATGCATTTTATTCAAAACTGGGAATTTTAAGTTGTTTCCCTTTTGAACTGGGCCATCGATATGTCATCACTGACTTCTTGTTCATCTCTGTGAGGCCCTTCACTGTTAGGGATATTTCAGAACTTTTTATAACATCCTGAAAACTAGGAAAAATTAAATGTTTTAATTCTTAAAAAAAAAAAAAACTCTAAAATAACCATTTTATAAACTTTACCCTACGTATGTGGTAGTATTCTCCTCTTTTCAATGCAGAAAATGTTTTTTTTTTCGTAAGCGAAATCATTAAAAACAACTGAGCAACATAATTTTATAAAATAATTTGGACAATCACGATAATTAATTTTTTCTTTCATGTTTTGCAATTCTTATTTCAAAACTTTGTTACTTTATAATTTTAATGTTCATCTCAGAATGAATGCTGACACAAGTATACGATACAGAAATTTCAAGGAAAGTAATTAAGGACTTTGCATGCCATCACATTTTGAATTTTGCTACAAAATTCAATTCTTAAGAATTAAACATTAAACACTGATTGAAAGCGAAATAACTGTCAAGTTTTCCAGTTGGAGTTGTGATTTCATCAAACTTACTTTGCTGTGAAATCACAAAACCATGAAAAAACACTTAATGAACTCAGAAAAAAAATTATGCACTTGAACAACCTTAAGGCCGCCGCCTACCTGCGCGTTAGAGGCTCAGAAATGATGGAGACATAAGGGCGACCTTGAAACGCGTATGAAATGCCGCATCGCCTCAACGAGCCAAGCGCTGAACTAGCGTGCAAGGTTCCCACCGAACCGTTTTTAATATGGGACATCACGATAATTGTATTGGTGGAAAGTCTGCAACTAAGTTCAGTACAGGTCGCAATCTGAGTTTCACGTACATCCAGTTAGTACATTTGAAGTACGGAAGTCTGAAAAGGCAGTTTTTAGCCATGTTGGAGGGCTTAGAAACAGTGTTATTAATAAACGTGGCGTCTTAACAATGAGGCTCCGACCTTGTCTAAAGTTAGTTTTCTTTTCGTACGTTGGCACAATGGGCACACGTGGAATATTTTCGTAGAAGTAACCTCTTTACGAACACTGCAACACATTTGAAGCGGGAGGTAGGCGGCTACATTAAGGGGCCTCCCTACCTATGCTTGAAATGTGTTGCAGCGAGTTACGGCTATTATTTTTTGTTGAAACTACTAAACGCGCATTATATTTGTATATCTACGAAAAGAACACAGATTTCAAACTATGTCGCTATAGTTTTAAAAATTCAGCACATCATTTTCATGCCTCTTAAAATTACCAAAAATGGATTTTTCAGACTGCCGTATCTGTAAAAATAATAACCGGATTCGAAAAACCCAACTATAGAAACAAGCGTTAGACTTTGAACTATGCTGGCCACAAATAAAAAAAAAAAAAACGTGGTCTCCGCTTAAAGTCCCATAGATAAAAGGATAATGGTAAAGCACTGCACGCCAGCTGAGTGTCTTGCGCGGAGAGGCAATACTGCATTACATACGTCGGTTAATGGCACTCTTACTGCTCCTGTCTCGCACACACAAACACAGTCTATCTAGGGAGGCCCCTTAATCTAAGAGACAGGAATGCGACAGTTCCTCGTGCTTGGCGTGTTGTTGCGGGGGTGTTTGGCGTCAGAGTTCTCCTCGTCGGAGGATCGTCATCGGATTCCTGTGGTTTTCAGGAGAAGAGCGGTGGTCAGCAGGAATCTCCAGTCTCTCGTCTACTCCAAGGTCGCGAGTATACTTCCTTGTCCGCTGTCGTCTCCTTCAACAATTACATAAACAAAAATATATACCTCATTGTGACTTTTAACATCTGACTTCGGTGTACGGAGAAGGCCTCCCCACCTGTCCTTCAAATGCGTTGCCGCGAGTTACGATTATTCTCATTCTGACGAATCTATTTAACACACATTATATATGTATATCTACGAAATAACATACACTTCAAACTATGTCGCTATAGTTTTAAAAATTCGGCAAGTGTATTAGGAACGTTATTTTCTGGCCTCTCAAAACGGTCAAAAATTGCTTTTCCAGACTATCATATCCGGAAAATTAACAATCAGATTCGAAAAACCAACAGCATATTTCACTTACCAATATGTGGGATGGGCTCCTGCGTCTTTCGCCTCAAGGCCTCATACATCTCGTCACAAAGCCCTGTACTCACTATCTATAATTCAGTGTAGAATTCTGTATCAAATTCATTACAAGTAGAACTGCGCTAGTATGTACCGCAACTACGCTGGTTCCAGACAGAATAGTGTACTTAACTTCACAGATAGAGCCCGTCCTATTTGCCATCGTAGTGTATGTTCACGCGCATGAGCAATGCACAGTTTCAGCCACGACGCATGCGAAGTACGCAAGCAGGGTTGCCAAAGGTCTTTAACGCTGGGCAAAACCTAAGTAATACAAAATTGTTTCACTTATTTGGGAACTACACGTATGTCTTATATTGTAAAATAGTTTTCGGGAATTTACAGTTACACTTTATGGAATATAGCAACCAACATCACAAATATATTTTTCTTCTTTATGTACCGGAACATGTTATTAAACAAAGATAGTGTGTACACAACACAGAAGTTTTGCTACGTAATGCAGGTATAAAACCGCAATGGAAATTTACAAACAGAATTAAGTAAGTAGTTGAGTCGAGAATTAAGGATTGTGCGTACCGAGTTTAAGATATGTGTTATGCTCCTCTGTGTTTCCCTAATCTCTGGGTAGCATCTTATCTCGGAGTCCAGGCAAGAGCAAGAATGAGGACTTACATGTTAAATTATATGCGTTGGTGCTCAGTCACCTTTCAAAATATAGCTTTCGAACATTTCAAACAAATATTGAAATTTAAATGTGGAGATAAAATTATGAGCAGGTGTTTTCGTGTGTGTTTTGTAGATTGAAAGTAATTTTTTATTAGTAATTTTCAGGGTATTGCAAAACCAGTCTAAATAAACCTATTGTTATAGATGAACAAAAAAAGACAGCGGTCGCTTGTGTCTACGTTCTACGTGCACTGGGTCATGTACAGAATGTCCAGAAAAAAAAAACGCCTAGTAAACACACCACGCGACTCCTGGGCTAAAATGGAGACAAAAATGTTAGTGGCAAAATGTCGTACGATGACATTTTTTTTAATGCGACAACATAGCTGTACATACTCCCCTCTTGCACTTCACAGATATCTTACTTATCTTACAACTATTGTTTAGACCTGCGTGTTATTGGTCCAGGCATGGGCGTCACCAGGAATTATTTCAAAGGGGGGCAAAGATTTAGAAATTGAAGTTTAGCTATCATAAAACTAATCTATTATAAGCAAAAACATACTTTTTTCAGCGTCTGACTAGACAGACCATTGTTTTACAGCATTTGACGCAAATTAATACCTTTTCACAGTGCCTGACACAATTAGTGATTTTTTTTGTAGGGGTCTCCAAGTTCCAGAGGGGGCATTTGCCCTCCTCCTTGACCCTCCCCCTTGACCCTCCCCCTACCCCCCTTCGTGACGCAATGGGTCCAGGTTAAAATCCTCAGCAGTCCAAACATGCTTCTATGTTTAGTTGAGTTAACATACGTGAAATAATACCTGATCGTGGAGCGCAAGATGGGACTATTTCCGTACAGTGTTACCACATTGCCCACATAAAATGTAAATTCTTATCGTTGCTCTCGGCTAGGCCTTCAGATAGTAAGGTCGCTGCTTACCACGCGCTTTATATACATTACAGTGTGTTCGCAAATACGGTTTTTTTATTCAATTATTCCACATGCGTCAATTGTGCCAATGTAATAGGGCCACGGCGGCCGAGTGGCCAGACCACTCCCCTCCCACCAAGGCGTTCAATTCCCGGCGGGGTGGGTTCCCGGATTTTCGCATGTGGGAATCGTGCCGGACGATATCACTGGCCGGCCATGGAAGCCCTTTTGCTGGCGTGTGTGAAGAAGTTCGCTGTCGTACAGGCTATTTCACTTCTGTATTCCTAAATATTCTGTGGTACTGTAGTAGAACGTATGACGGTTTCCTCAGAACTTCTTGATGGTCGGGGTTAGGAGGGGTATGTATCTTGATAACCTCCCCCTCTCCCGGCTATGCTAGTGCTTCGTGTGAATAACGATCTTATAACCACTAACGACACACGTAGAAACCGAACCCTGATTCACAGCAAACCACAGAAAGCATAGTAGAACTGTCAGATAACATAAGTGAACTCAGTCGGGTAGACTATATCTCGAAACATGGGAGCAAAAAGGCGACAAGTGTCAGTAGCACTTTACGATTTTGGCTTGGAATGATCGACGAGATTCCTACCAACGTGAAATATCCAGGACGATACTGAAATTATCGTAGCAAAAATAAACATGAGGTGATGCAAGATACAGGGCTTATTCATTACGTTTGGAGCAAAATATATTATTTTTTGTATTATTTTTTAATTTCCAAATAATTATCCATTTTTAATTTCAAATTAATATTTTTAATTAAAAAAATTCAGTGGGGTATGTTTGGTTGGCGTAGCCCCGGACACTGTTCGTCAGTGTGAATTTTTTTCATTTCGGTACGTAAGTTGGTTTACCCTTTCTTGCATAAAACATTTTTATGTAAATTTGGACTTTAAATGTTATAATACAAAAACTATGAACGCCAAAAAAAAAAAAAACATTACAGTAAAAATAGTCACAATGCGTGCCTACTTAACAAACAATGTCACGTACAAATATAAAAATAATTATTGAAACATTAAAATTTTCAGTAAACAGTCCCGAACGCTTACCACGCCCATAAAATGCCTTGAAGTGTGTTCGTAAACAGTTACTTTACCAAACTATTCCACATGTGCCCCGTTGTGTCAATATACGAAAAAAACAAAACAGTTCGGACAAGGTCGAAAGGTCATTGTTCGAGATGATGGTACATCGCGGGAAAACTTGACTGTTTGCTATATTTCAACTCACATTCAGCTTACCAGATGATTACTGGCTTTCGCTTGTACGTGGAGCTATTGCCCCACTTGACTGAGTCAATAAGAATCCTGCTATTGTAATATTTGATGGCTGTTATTGGTCTGCAGACAGCTACGTTGTGTCAGACGTATAACATCCAATCATACATGTTGTTGGAAACTGCAGTGTTTTCAAGGGTATGTTGGCACAAAACATTTACGCGATATACCATCATCTCTAGTCAATGTGAAAACAACATGCTCATTACAAACACAGTTTCTAAGCCCCCCAACATCGCTAAAAACAGCCTTTTCAGGACTACCCTTCTTTAAAATGTACTAACCAAATGTATGTGAAACGCAGATTGAGTTGTGCACTGGACTTTGCTACACACTTTCCACCAATAAAATTGTATGGTCCCGGCGATAATCTTGCACAATAGTTCGGCGCTTGGCTCGTTGAGGCAACGCGGCATTTGAGTCTCGCTTCAAGGTCGGCCTTACAGCTCCGTCGCTTTTGAGATTCTAACGCGCGGGTAGGCGGTCGTGGTAGATAAATAAGCGCTGAATTCTTCAATTGAGATCTACACTTTTTGAAAGTCAGTATGGGAAAACAACTAAACAACAATCCTTGATAACTATATTTGCCAACTTTATGAGCAAACATTTACCCGGAACGATGCATGTGTTAAGCGTGATCTCTTGCGCCGCAATTAAATGAACGAGATTCCGGCGTCAGAGATTGTTCTGCAGATATACGTTACTCGAGGAAAATTTTTGCTCAGAAAGTTGGCAAGAACTATTGTCAGGGACTGCTATTTTTTAAATTTTTTTTTAGCAAATTGGCTTCGAGAAACCTACAATGCGATTAGTGCTAATTATGTACCACGCCCTCTTAATATGCAGTGTTTTCAGGTACTCGAAAATTCTGAAACATGGGGAATAAAATGCAGAAGTAAATCAGTGATGTTTTATCAGACGTATTGTCCGCATTCACGAATCAATAGTAGAAGATAAACTACACAAGTCAAGTGCCTCGGGAATTATGCAGATTAGTGATCCTATCGTTACCAAATGTAAATAATAGTATTGTACAAAATAAGGAAACTGAAAATTTCGCGTTTTTACGCACATGCTAGAATTCCAGCAACTACAAATTCGTATCACTTTTGCAATTGACCGTTGACTTATTTGACATACCCTGGAAGTCTCTGAGCCAATAATAAAATTATACCTTAACGTGCCCAAATACCACAGTGTTAGAGAGCAACCAATGAACAACTGTTGTCTACTTGAATACACATATATTCTTGGAGGCTAACCTACATGTCAGTGAAGCCGAGAATTTTTCCCGTCTCTATATGTAATATAATCAATGCACGAAATGACCCAGCCCTATCAAAATTTAAAATAATCATTAAATCTAAGTCCTATTTTCGTTATTAAATAGGCCCTATACATTTAATAGTTATTAAACCGAATGCGTACTATTCTCGCAATAAAACTGTCTTGTGCTTGATTTATTGTTTTGTAAGAAATCATTGTGTAAAATGTAATTTATCAGTAAGACTTATGTAATATTTGTGTACATGCTACAGTGGAAGAAAATACTATAGCGTCTTAACTGCGTCATCAATGGAGACGTTATTAAATTTAATTAAATATGCCCTGTCGTTAAACTAGACGTAGTAGTACAATTCAACCAGGGACACACATGTTTATGAGTGAACTGTGCTGTTTTTCTATGGTACTATCGACAATCTAAGGGGCCGCGGTAGTCCAGTGGTTAGGTCCCTCGCCTCCCACATGTGGCGAACCGGGTTCGATACCCGGTGGATTAGGTCCCGCACGTGGGAAACGTGGCGGATGTTACGTTGACCGGTGGATTTTCTCAGGGCACTCCCCTTTCTCCTGCATCACTCATTCCGTCGCTTCTCCACTCTCACCTCACCTCATACATTCCTCGGGCAGAAGGGCGACAAGCTTGTCTCGATAGTCGAGCAGCCGGGCCAACCTTCTTCCCTACCTCACGCTTCAAATGCGGTGCAGTGTGTTCGTAAACACGTTTTTTCTACGAAACAATTCTACGTGTGCCCATTGTGCCAACGTACGAAAATAAAACCCACTTCAGAAAAGGTCGGAACCTCATTGTTAAGACACAGTTTCTCAGACCTCCAACATGGCAAAAAACGGCATTTTCAGACTGCCGTACTTCAAAATATACTAACCTGATGTACGTGAAACTCAGATTGCGATGTGCACTGAACTTTGCTATAGACTTTCCACCAATAAAATTATACGTTCACCGTTTAGTGTTCCATAGTATAAACGGTTCGGCAGGAACCTTGCACGCCAGTTCAGCGCTTGGCTTGTTGAGGCGTTGCGGCATTTAATGCGCGTTTCTAGGTCGCCCTTATGTCTCCGTCACTTGCAGAGCCTCTAACGCACATTCCAAGACCATCGTGTCTAGAAAAATGACAAAATTATATTATTGTGACCTGAGAAGTAAATTTTCGAGTACAGTACAATCTGTATACTTTGATTGCTATTAAGTTTGGTTTATATAAAAAAGCGGGAAACTGCAAATTATCTGAAAGGAACAATGTAACCAGGTTTTCAAAATAGTTCATTTTATCCCGAACTACCTATATCAGCCTGCATATTTATTTACTATTAATGTCCGAATTCAGCTCTTGGCTGTTTTACAATGATAATGGTTAATAACATTACATTATGTGAATAATATTGGGTAGAATTATGAGGACAGAATACAATGAATGATCAATATGCTTAAATATAGTTACTTGAATGTTACAGTTGTACCAGTTATTCTCAGTGTTGCATAAACTTGTAGATTATTTATATTTTAACCATCTTTATTTGGATTGAGATTGGCTCTGAAAGCATGGAGCGAAACGAAGCATTATACCATTGGTAATATAACTAGGGTTAAATATATAACAAAAAAATACTTTGAATTACTCGGTTACAACGGCATGCCTACAGTGATATGCCATTCATAAAATAAAACCCATTCAATATATGTAGAATCCTGCCATGCTCTAAATCCCGTAAATAGTGGACAGTAAAAGGTTTCCTAATAACTCCGTCAAAAATATCTCGATGACCCAAAAATGCAACTAAATTAAGACTCCGGCCATGTTCCAATTGGCCAGCATGTATTTCCCCTTAAATGACCACGTAGTTTAGTTTAGTAGTCTAATATTATAGATTTGGTAGTTCAGTGTTCAGTTCAAGTGTTCGTATGCAACGGGCTAGGTTAAATACGAAATACTCTACGTATTTGGATCGAAAAATCTGTAAGTTACTAAATACTAAATTTCTAAAATATTACTGACGGGAGACTTTCATTGCCGAGAAAGCTGATTCATCCGGTGTTTTGCTGCCCGTGCTTCGTTTACAGGGGATACGTGTTTTGACGTGGTTGTAGGAGTGTGGGATGTGAAGAACTGTAGGGCAAGGGGGGGGGGGTTATGTCTGACCATCATCTCTGCCCAATAGTCTGGACTACTGGCGCCCCCGCTCATTTGCTGCGTCGACCGGTCGACACACGCAAACAAGCATCTCTTCCTGCAGATAAGATTACAAGTATTTGCTCGGCCGAGTGGCGCGAGGTCGTAGTAGGAACATCCGTCCATAGCCTCTAGCCTGGCTGTTCTTGCCCCGCTCCGGCAAAATGCCTACACTACAATTGAATACTTCCACAATTGACTTTACATTTACGTTACTTTATGTATTTCGTCGACACACAATACAGACGTAAAGTTACAGTAACGGCAGTTTAAAAACGAATTTAGAGTCCGTTTTTTAAACGGAAGAATTGTGATATAACTCATTTTATGAGTATTTGCCATAAACGTATATCACGAAGATTCTAAAAAATAAGCCCAGTTGTTTAAATATTTTCCATTTATGAAAATACTTTGCAGAGCAAAAGCAACGCCATCTATTGACGAAACTTACCGTTAATCTACAAATACTGCTCAAATTCTATTTGCAAGTTTTTACGAATACATTTAATACCATGCCTGTTAAATTTTTCATGAAAACTTATTACTGGAGAATAAAACGATGCACAAAAAATTTATTTTTTATTATAACCTATATAATCAGCTGTTCTTTGCAAACGGCCATCTTGACTTTGATTTTAGGTTTTAGTTTATCGGAAATGTTAAGTCAAAAGGCTGTTTGACTTTACGTTTGGCGACGCCGTTGTGTACGCTTCCATAAGAAGCAATGTATTGGAAGCTGCCGTAAAGTCAAATGCTAAAGTTTTCAATTGTGTATAGGGCTTTAAGGCCTAAACTGCAATTGAATACTTAAACATTTGACTTTACGTTTACGTTACTTTGTGTAGTTCGTCAACACACAATACAAACGTAAAGTTAAAGTAATGACAGTTGCAAAACGATTGAGAATGTGTTTGTGATATGGGAATATTTTGATGTATATAATTATACATTTGCCATAAAACCATATCACGTAAAAATAACCCCAATTATAAAAATATTTTCCATTTATTATAATGTTTACCAGAACAAAACTAACGGCATGTATTGGCGAAATAAAATATTTTTGCATTAAAAAAAAAAAAATTCTAAAATTAGCAAAGAAATTTTCCAGATTTCAGATATTTTTAAAATACAAACCATTGTTTGAATGGGTTTTTATATACGTAATACTCTAGCCAGTGACGTGTACTTTCACTGAGAATAATTTCGTTTCATTATGTTGATTGGTTTTCGAGGGGTGTATGAACTACAAACATGCATATTTTGACTTTGAAATTCTATTATGGGTTAAGAGAGCTAATTTTTTTGTAAGAGAATTATTTACTCCCAAGCAACGTCTGTAAAACTAACACAGTTTCATACAAATATAAAGTTATGATTTTTTCCTTCTGGAACGCATTTGAGGTTAATTCTACTAGGTTAGAAAGATAGCTGTTTTCATAGGGAAGATTTCAGCACTGGGAAAAGTTTCGCTTCTAGATGTGTTGCTATCCTAAACGGGTCAAATAAAATGCGAGACTGTAGTAAAATTAATTTTAACTAGGCTTGGCTAAGGCAGAAGTAATTTTATTTAATTTTTAAGTAACTAGACCAACCAAATTGCGGATTTTAAATTATCAACTTCACGTAACTCAACAGTCACGATAACTCTGTGATTTGTGAGTTTACACCTGTTCACGACACCAGGCAACAAGAGGCAGAAATTGTCCCTTGCCAAACTAATAATATTGAGCTTTCTAACCTGTAGCACACCTCGCTTGGATGCAACCAGGATCATGGGCGCAGTGTTGCCAAAATAAGTGGAATTCCACAAAATTAGTGGAATTTGGCGTATAATGCATGCCTGTGTGGATTAGTGTTAAACGATCATTCGAACATTTAAAAAAAAAAAATATTATTTACATTAAAGTTTTGGTACAGTTTTTTTAATGTCATTTGATTCCAATATATGATAATATTAGAGCTGGAATTAATTTTTTATACTGAGTCATTACTCTTCGTAACTAATTATGTTAAGAACCCCATCAATTTTGAAGTAGTGTCAGGTAAATTCCTCCAAAGTAACCGTATTAGAACACGCCTGTCACAATACGTTCACAAACGTTTGGGTGCCCATTTTCGATTATTCTTGGCGCCCTTTCCAATATTTAAGGCAAAGGAGTGGCATTGTATACTCTGTCCCCACTTTTTTTTTTCAGTTGTTGCGCCATTGAGTGAATGCTAAACGAACTTTTTTTCTTGGCGATTCGCTTTCCGCTCAATATTGGGTCGAACTCGCTTTGTCAAGTTGTCACCGTGGCACGTATGTAAAACAAGGACGTGTTAATTTTTCGTTGAGTTTTCCATTGTTTGTGGAATTCAGTTGTGGTACGTGTGGGTTTTGGGATGGTTGATCTGACAACACTGCATGTAGCCTAGGAGGAGGATGAGGAGAAAGAGGGGTACACGATACCTCCTCCACTTCTAACTTCAAAATAATAATTTTAAAAAATATGTTTACATATAAAACAAAAAAAAAAACAAATATTAATGAAACCATCTCAATTTTTTGGCGAATAGTGTGATTTCAAACGTTATTGTATTTGTTGTTTGAGCTTCACACAGAATTATTGTTCATACATTAAGGGCGACGCCTACCTGAGAGCCCTGGCTAGAACAAAGATAGGGATTTATATTTTAAATTATAAGTAGAGATGATGGTTAGCGATAATGGTACATCACGAAAATGTTTTGTGCCAACATACATTTGCAAACGCTGTAGTTTCTTCTAACATATATGGTACGTAGAGACATGCAAAATTCGCGTTATTTTCTGACAGCTGACTAGACTCCAAGTGACTATAGGCTTGTTCGACGTCTCCCGTTGGCCGATATTGTCGTGACTTGCCGCGGAGAATACTTACACGGTAGAGAGGTCAATCTCTGTAAATGACAACACATAAAAGTTCGTGGCCAATTAAATCGCAGATCATGCTCTGTTATGTATAGGAAAGTGAAGTTTAGTCTGCTACCAAAATATAACGCGATTTTTGCATGTCTCTAATGATACGGTGTTAGGTCCTATACCTCTGACACACCGCAGCTGTCTGCAGACCAATAACAGGTATAACATATTAGAATAGATGGAGTCTCATTGGCTCAGTCAAATAGGGTAACAGCTACAAGTACAAGCTAAAACCAGTAATCTTCTGGTAAGCTCTAAGCAACTCTAATGCTGGTTTATCGCGGAAAAACTTGACTGTTTGCTGTATTTTAACGCACGATCAACTTATTAGATTATTACTGGTTTTCTCTTGAAACGAGTTATGCCCTATTTGACTGAGCCAATAAGAATCCCGCGATTGAAATATTGTATGCATATGTTATTGGTCTGCAGACGACTACGTTATATCAGACGTACAGTACACCACTGCTGACGAGATATAAAAAGCCTAACGACGACGCCGACTGTCGCCGAGTCAGTTCATGCCTCGCCGAGGTCAAGAAGAGGTGGATAGCTGGAATTTGCGAACCGTACTGTCATTGGTAAGATGCCTTCTCTATCTTCAAGCCTTATACATCAGAAGTCACGATTTATTAGAGAACCACTACATTTTGATACGGCAAAAACGCACTTTTGAACTGAGTCAAATGTTCATACATACAAAGTATTAGATAAATATCCAGATTCGAACAAATATGGAAGTGGGTATTCCCCCCGTTTTTGCTTTAAAGCTAACAAAAGTTATGTTACTGAATCTGGCGAATGGGATTTAGTAAGTACAGGTTATTACTGTGTTCCCGCCATGGACGAATATGATGACCTTTTAATTTGTCCAATCTTACAAGGTTGCAATAAACTACAGTATTTTCAAGCGTATGTTGGCCACCAAAACATTTTCGCGATATGCCATCATCTCTAAATTACAAGTAAGGACCCCTGTTTTTCGCGAAAATAAATTTGCCCCACTTTGTTAAGGTGCCCTACGTGCACATCTGTAGTTTTCGTGGTCAGTGATTGGATAGTTTAACTGTCACGAGCATAGGGATTCTACCGGCAAATCACAGACGTGTGGTGTTACAGGAATGTTATTGTAACTGGCTCAGTCAAGTGAGATACGGCTCTTCATATAGACACGCTGCCAATAACCATGAAGCAGAATTACAGATGTGCACGTAAGCAGGCCTCAAAGTGGTCTACTACCTCCAAAATAGTGAATATAGTGACTCTCTGACTTGGAAAAGTGACTACAAAGTGACTGTAAAAGAAAAAAGTGACCAAAAAGTGACTTTACATAAAAATGACACTATCAGTACCTATTTATATATATAAAAAAAAGGCTGAATACTTGTTATCTCTGTATTCTACGCTAGCTATACAGGATGTTTGGTAACTATTGGTACAAACGAAAGGGGTGTGTCGAGGATGATGAAACTAGCAAACAATGCTAACAAACATATAGGTCCGGAAAACAACAGTTTTCCCATTACGATCTATGGACATGTGCAATCATGGCAATGCTGCAACACTGTTACCGTCATCTGTACCAGGCATGCACACAGTACTGAATATGTGCAAAGTACCTTATTTTAGTTAAATATTTAAATATAAATATTTTATTTATAAATATTAAACTTAAATTTAATAGCAAAACATCTACAAGGATGTTACCAACATTTAGTCTGTGTGTTGTACAGTCATAAAAAGCATTAAATACATCAAATACAGAAAATTCTGCAGATAATTAGGTTATATCGACCCTCCAAAGCTTTCAATTATACCAAACAGTCTGGTAAATTTATTTGATACATATTTTACCAAGTAGCATCTGTATTAATAATTTCAAGGTGCAAATACAAGCGATTAAGAACTTATAACTTTGAATAACCTATACATGTGTGTTCCACCTGTATATTTCCGATTTAAGATGCAACAATTTTATTCCCGTTGTTTTCAATGTTTTTGCCACCGGTAAAATTTATTCTGGATTATGTCAATCGTTTATTGCATTTTTCGCGATCCATGAACAAAATTGAATACCATTTTCCTCAAGAGACAAATTCTTGCCAAATTAATGTAATGTCATTACATATGTAAAATTCATAGTTCTTAAATTCTTTCTACCTTATTAAAATATGAACACAGTATTTATTTTATCTCTACGTATCACCAAAAAATATTAAACATGTAACATTTATCATGCAACCAGGATAAGTAAACACGTTGCAATACATAACCTAAACAACGACTATTTTCCTGTCGACTTAGATAGTCTCAAAACTCTCTTCACGGTCGCAGATTGATTTTGTAAATTCAAGTACAATAGATATTTCGAATCAAAGACACGTCTTACTACAAAAAACACAAAAATTTTTAAATTTTCATAATTTTGCATAGTCCTACATTTATAAATTTCGTATTTCAAAAAGAGACGGGAATTTTTGTGGTAACTACCATGCCCTAATGCTGTGACCATGATGGTAACTATAGTTCCAGACACACACATAGATAAGCTTATAATGTTGCCAAGCTTACCAAGTTCAAGACGAAAGTCATCGTCAAATTTAAATTTGGTACAAATAAATACAAACCAAACTGAAAATTGCATTTACCTACATATGTTAACTCAATAAAATTTTTATTTGGCAATTTCGTTGTTAAAAAAATTCAAGCCAATGTTGGGCACTACAAAAAAGTGAAAAAAGTAAAAATTTTCAGAAAAAGTGACTAAAAGTAACTTTGGTCAAATATAGTGACTAGAAGTGAAAATAGTGACCAACTTTGAGGCCTGCGTAAGGCACTGAAACAAAATGGGGCAAAATTCTTTTCGCGAAAAATAGGGGTTCCTAATTATAAGTAGTGGCCGGAGAATTTCGCTGATTCAATGACCTGCATGTTAGAATGCATTGTCCTGTGCATACTCAAGCCCCTACCATTCGTCCACTAGCTGCTACCCACTGGAACTACATACGATGAACGAACAGACGGGGCTTGGATATGCATAGTACAGTGGATTCCATCCTGCAGGTCATTGAAACCGCGACTTTTTCCGGTCTCTAATTATAAGTTATATTAGGTGGTTCGGTGGGGCTCGATTATCTCTTATTTTGCGGTTTTAAGGGCATGGGCCCGAGTTTCTTCGCATTTAACGACAGTTATTTTTTAAAACATAAATGGGAGCCGATATCGTAAAATCGCTTCGTAACTTTGTTATGACTGATTTAAACTGCATACTCTAATTTTGTCGAGTCAGAAGACTGCAAAATAGTTGCTAATTAGTTAATTAACGAAATTTCCTTTTAATTGATAAATTAGCTATACTCATCATAGAGTTAGTCTCGAAAAATTACATTGCATAGTAAAACCAATTTGCAAAAAAGTTACGACGCAATTTTACGATATTGACTCTCGTATGGATTTAAAAAAATAATTCTCTCGAAAGCCGAGAAACTCGGGCGCAGGTAAGGCACATTTCGCTTGTCGTCTAATGGGCCCATTACGTATGTTCACACTTTTATTAACATTACCATACATAAAACTTATTAAAGTACATACAACACTTAAAACTAGAAGTACAATACAGCACAAGTGTCTACACACAGTATATCTACGATAGTGAAGGTGATAACTGAACGGTATAACCGACAAGTAAGAAAGGATTGAATACAGTTGCTTGTCGTAACTTGCTGTGAAATACTTTTCAAGCTTTGCCCGCCAAAAATACGTCCACCAAGCAGAGAACCAATGTTAAAATCAATTGATTCATTTCAATTCAAACAAATGATCTACGCTTAATTTCTGGACGCATCTTAAAACTATGATTGTAGATTATTTACAATACAGCACACCGTGTCGTCTTTCTTCATATGACTATTTTCTTTTCAGGAATTACGGTTCTGTTTAATTTTTTTTTTTTTTATCTTTCGAGATATGGTTACATTTCTTTCCGGGATTGTATATATATTTCTATATGTTTGTTGACTACAACCACCGTTAGAATTTTTTTCTTTTAATTTTATTAAGGTTTTTTTTTCTACAACTCAGCCACATTCGCTCACAAAGGAGCACGCCCATAAACTGGTTATGTTTATAAATACTATCTCATTACAGAAAACGTTCAAAGTTCGCGCTTATTGGCAGCGTGCTCGTGGAGCCAATCAAAACAGAGAAGCATTAGTTTGACTTAAGCCATATTTCCCTAATTAAAATTATATGTTCACCTCTTGAAGGCCACGGTCTATAACAATATTCACAGACATAATGTTTTTATATTTGTACGTGATATTTTTTCTTGTTTTACGCATAAATTGTAAATAAATTTTGCTCTTATGAATTTATTTTACCTCTCATCGTTTTTGTGTAACGGCTCGCAAATGTCAAAATGTTCATGTTACGGTGACACTAAAACCAACTGATGTACCAAAATGAAAAAAAAAAAAAAAAAAAATCACAGTGGTTAACAATGCTGCAGGCTACAAGTCAACATACATAAAACAAAAAAATTAAATATTTTTGTATTTTAATAAAAATGCTGAAATTTGAAATGAAAACTTAAAAAATTCAACACTTTTTAAAAATACTATAATATTTCATTTTTTGTTTTTACATATGTCCACTTGTAGCCTGCAATATTGTTATTCACTATTAATTATTTCAATTTGGTATGTCAGTTGGTTTAAGTAAGGTTAATTCTACTACAGGTTAGAAAGATAAATGTTATAAGTTTGGCACCGGGAAAATTTCTGCCACTTGAGCGCTGGTATCGCTAATGCACCAAACTGACCAATCACAGAGTTTTCCTGAATTTTAAGATTTATTAAGTTGATAATTTAAAACGCGAAATTAGTTTCTTTTCACTTTAAAATTAAATTAAATGACAAATATAATTTCTAAGTTTATTTAAATTTAATTTTACTACGGTTTCGTATTTATCTGGTCTCTTAGCGATCGAAGCGAAACTAGTGGCAGAAATTTTCCCTGTGCCAAGCTCTCCCATAAGAAAACGTATTTTCTTTCTAACCTGTAGTAGAATTAACCTTACTTTAAGTGTCGTACAATAAACCGTAACAAGCCAATGTTGACATTAATGAGCTATACGCAAAAACTATGAAGGACAAAAAAAAATTTCATTTTATGTCTGAAATAAGAAAAAAATATCTGGTACAAATATAAAAATAAAAAATCTGATGATGAAAATTTCTGCTTAACTTATGCCGTTTTTGCGAGTTCCATCTTTTAAATTCTGAAAGGAAGCAGATATCGCAAATTCGTTACATAGAAATATTGGAAATTGTTTGCACTATGGAGTCTAATTAAAAAAACCTTAGCTTTATATAGTTTGGTTAGTTATCGACTTAAATAAATTTTCTTAAAGTCAATAATTAGCCAAAATTATAAAAGCATACATTAAAAAAAAAGCTACATAGTAAGAATAATTTCCAACATTTCTATGTAACGGTTTAGCGATATCTGCTCCTTTTCATGTTTTAGAAACTAAAACTTACTAAAATATTATAAATAGGAACCCGCGGCCTAAGTCTCATGCAAAAAAAAAAAAAAAAAACTGGTATAGGCCGTTAACGATAAAGTGAGCACTGCGTATAGTTTTCTGTCGGCCATTTTGCCGTTATCTTTACTATTTGTAATAAAACTTCCAAGAAACTAAAAACCAGCTAAACAATTTAACACACATCGAAAGTTAACATATATTGGCTCAGTGAAGCATATTTTTATTTAATTAAAACTTTTGCTTAATGCTCAGTTTACAGCGAACATCCTATAACGAAAACGCTGAGCGTCAATTTAGTGCTCTGTGCATCATGGCGATATATTATCCTTGACGCGCGTACCTGTTTCACCCATATGGCTGACCTTTGTTACTACCTTCAGTGGGTATAAATGCATCTCTCGAAGACGTCTCTTAAATTGTTCTTCTTCTTACACATATTACACTCTCTGCAGCACGGATATGTATTTATCTTCCTGTTTTTCTCCTAATTGTTTGTTTCTGAACAGATAAGATAGATTGTAGCTATTGGACAGAAACACTGCAAGAATGTTGCTGTACGTAAACACGAAGTGTGTTTCAGTGTACTAAACCATTTTAAGCCCACGCCACTCGGAATTTCATTCGATGATGTCAGTTCCGTTCGATCATGCGTTCAGCTATTCAGAGATCAGAACGGCATGTGAACAATGCATTCAGTGATACGAAAACATTTATTATTTTGTCGGTGTAAACCTATATAAACTTGGTTACTAAGCGACGTAATGAGAATAAGCGAGAGTCGCCTCACTTGTTTTGTCAGTTTCCGCATATCTACTACTAAGGACGTTAAAATCATGTCATTATAAAATACAATTTAAATCTACAAAATATATAATTTCCAATGAATCTGATCACTTTGCAAACATACGTACCTTAAACTGGGTATGTACTCTACCGTTCGGATAACTTTTCATTCCTTGTCTCTATTTTGTGGAAGATAATACTAAGTGTGACAATGTGGTTTAAGGGGCCTCCCTAGACAGGCTACGTTTGTGTGTGTGAGGTAGGAGCGGTAAGGTTGCCGTTGACTGGCGTATGTAATGTATTATCGCCTCTCCGTGCAAGCCACTCAGCTGGCGTGCAGTGTTTACTATTATCCTTTTTCCTATGGGACTTTCAAGAGGGCGTGGTAGTATTACAAACATAATTAAAAAAATATATTTCCCGGAAGTAATTTTTGTGGAAGTGTAATCAATAAATATATAATAAACGTGCAGAGAGAACACAGTGCTCTGCCGTCAATATTTACAACCACACACACAAAACGGCAACAGTCAGATCAGTTCTTGATAACTGTCTAGGTTTAACAGAATATGAGAGTAACAAAACTTGAATGCTGTTACCGTACTATAACAGAACTTTGGGTTTTGTAACAATATTTTTTTTCGGTAGTGCAAGGCGCCCGCCACAGTCCGAGACCAGACTGGCGTCATCAAGCCAACACACGGCATGATTCACACATTTATGGACTCCGATTTGGTAAACAAGTGGTTGGTATTGCTCTAAAGTCCCGCAATTGTAAGCTTCTCTGCATCACTGCTCAAGAGTTGGATCAAAACTCTTGCGTCTTTTCCTTATTTATAGTTCTCTTCAGATAACGATTCATAGGCTGACTAATACAATTTACAACTTCGCGGAACAACAATAAGAATAACGTTTACGTAAAGGACAGTGTAGGAGTTTTATGAAAAAACTAGCAGTCCCCCGCGGCTTTGCTCGCGAGTATTATTCGCAACTGCTGGTAATATTTACTTTAATTGAAGAACCTATTTGTACTCAAGATTGGTACTTCAGTCATAAAGTGTTAGACTGTCCAAGCGGCTAGTTCTGCAGTAGGATAAGTAGCTATAGCTGTCCACGCGAAAAAAATCTTAAATTTGTCCCTGACATTAACGGCGACTTCGCCTGGACCTTATTTATAGCCCTGCCAATTTTACGCTGTGGGGTAGTTACAGACACCTAAGGTAAGAGGTTAATCGAATGAAAAACATCTTATTTACCCTGTGTACATCCATTGGTGACGGTGCCCTCAATTACATATTTTCAACATATTCACTGGAACTTTATTGCTATTACAAAGTTTCAGTGGGTAAAGGTTTCACGGAAACGTATTTGGTACAGCAAACTTAATATTAGTTAAATGATATATCGTCGTTTTACTGCCAAAAGTGACCCAGTCAAAAGGAGATAAAATGATAAAAATGCTAGGAATATGTATATATTGTTCACGAACAATTGCCCAAGTTTTAAGTAAATTCTCGTCATTTCGTACTGTTGCGTCACAGTATAGAAACGTACCACATTTTTTGTTAATATCTACAATTTAATAGTGTTTTTAAACAAAATAACATTAATGACTTAATCAGTTATGGTAGTATACTGACGATATGTCAGCTGATGTTGTTGTAATAACTGTAAGCTGTGGTTAGTAAGATATCAACTTCATTACTATATACCATTAAATACATCAACACAATGACGATGAACATTGATTAAAGATATCACAAACGCCTCTCAACCATGCCTGTTCTTGCCATCGTTCTCAACAACTTCCTGTCCTTCCACATCATATATATATATATCACCCACATCATAGAGCACAATACTCAAGACATATCACTTCTAACACATATATAACATCTCCCTTCTCTTATTACAACACATTGGTGTATTCAAAACCCTTAACAATACTTAACTCTAAGTTATTTTTATGATATTACATAATCTGCTAAATACCTTGGTTTATGCACAATTCTGCCTGAGCGAG
>PNEQ01031859.1:0-40339 GCA_003012365.1 Medauroidea extradentata
GACGAACACTACAAGGGCAGACGACGAACACTACAAGGGCAGACGACGAACACTACAAGGGCAGACGACGAACTCTACAAGGGCAGACGACGAACACTACAAGGGCACACGACGAACACTACAAAGGCAGACGACGAACACTACAAGGGCAGACGACGAACACTACAAGGGCAGAGCTCTCGACTAGAGCGTTATCTTCTCCTAGAGTACTTTTCTTAGAACGTAAGTGTGCTCATGTCTAGCAAACAGCGAGGTCATTAGATACACCAACACAGTTTTATGGGTGGCGCCTACCTGCGCGTTAGAGCTTCAGAAGTGACGGAGCTATTAGGGCGACCTTGAAACGGGTATCAAATGCCACATAGCCTCAACGAGCCAAGTACTGAACTAGCGTGCAAGAGCCCCGCCCGATCCATTTTTACTATGGGACTTAAAGAGGTGACCATATAATTATGTTGGCTGAACGTCTGTACCAACTTCCAGTGCACGTTTATATCAGAGTTTCACGTACATCCGGTTAGTACATTCTGAAGAATAGCAGTCTGCAATGACTGTTTTTAGCTACGTTGAGTGTTTTTACTGAACAAGGTGTCTGTACAATGACATATATTCCGTTCTTGTTCCAAGTGTGTTTTCCTAACGTACAGTGACACAATAGGCACGTGTGGAATACTTGAGTAAAAATAAACGTATTTTACGAACACACAGCAACGCATCTGAAGCCCGTGGTAGCCGGCGGCCCAATCACAACGCCGTGAGCTGGTAGAGGAGTACACTATGGCCGGCGTCAAGAAACCAGCCCAACCAATCGCCTCGAGCGATTTCGGGAAACCATCCTAGCCTAGATAAGAGCGGCTGTAGCCGGGAATCTAAGCCGGGTCCTCCAGAACACGAGAGCCCTACGTGTGACTGCTCCGCCAGCTGGCACAGTACTTATCTTAATACGTGCTCAGCTACAATGTCCAGAACTGTACTCGTACACCTTCACGTCCACAATTCATTCATTGTATCATGTGTTTCAATGGAAACATTTCTGTCGAGAAATTTACTTAAGTTATCCATTATAAAACTTTCACAGCGGAGCGTACAAAAGTCTCAGTTGTGAAATTTTTTAAACCAACAAAAATTACCCTTGCTATAATATTTTATTTGTCTTAACTTCCAAACTATCACAGTCCTGGCGATTAATTTATTGTTTTGCAGAATTTCATACTTGGACGAATATCGTAGTGTCAATATGCTAAGTGGTCTTTAAACAATCAAGATGAACGAAAATCGTCTAGTTGTCAGCACTGATATTTAAAGTTCTTTTTTAATCAGTGACGTTTTATTGTTCTACCGTTTTGATGTTTTGAAATTATTATCGGTTTAAATATATTTATGTAAACTTAACAGAGAATAAGATTGGAAAATGTAAATGGAGAGAGGTCCTTGATCACAACCTTGGCTATATAGCGTTAAGGGGGATGGAGCGCCAAAACAGTGAATTTTCATAATTTTTGACATAACATTTTCTCCTCGCTTATTATAGAAAATGAAGATTCGACAATCCGGAAATTATACTTTTGTACAGCTGATTACATTGCTACATAGTCACAGACTGTCTTCTTTTTGGTGCAGTGATAGCAGATAGTATAAAAAGAGACATTTTTCCTATCTGCCTTCAGTGATCCAAAAATAATAAAGTCTGTGACTATATAATTAAGTAAGAAGGTCTACAAAAGTGTAATCTATGGATTGTTGAGCCTTGATTTTCTATAATAAGCGAGGGGAAAAAGTTATGTCGAAAATTGTGAAAATTAACAGCTTTGGCGCAGCATCCTCCTTAAGAGAGTGTGTTAGACGAGTTTTTGTATTTCAAGTTTTCGTGCCACAACAATAATTCAAATTATATTACAAAAATTTTCTCTCCGATAAAGCATAGGTCATATTTTTGGTACACAGCTTGACATAAATAATGATGGATCTTTAATTAATTTGTCAAAAACAGAATCATTGCAAGATAATTATACGTTAATGTTTCAAGAATTCTCTTGCAATGATTCCGCATTGCAAATTAATGAAAGATTCCATTATTATTTTGTCAAGCAGTTTACCAAGAATACATCCTATCCTTTGTCGAAGAGAAATTTTTGATAATACAATTTGAATAAATGTTATGGCTCGAAATAGAAAATACAATCAAATTGTCTCAACATTCCCCTTTTTAAATTATTTTATCATAAAGATAACTGTTTGAATCAGAATTTTGTACCCTAAACTTTATTGCAGTTTTGATGTATAATCCACTTTTAAAACCACACGATAACCGTAACTATTCACATTAAAGAACATCCCCTCCCAAACTGAGTTTCGGCCATATTCCCTTCAATTTAATAGTGGTTTAAATGTACAGCTGATCTCAAATAATGGATACAATTATATAGGTAGTTCTGGATAATAGAGCAATTTGGAAATCATAACTACCATAATTTTTTGATAATATATATTTTCCTGCCACTTTAATGTAAATATAGCAAGTTAAGTAACATCCAATGTGTATGGATTGTAATGAACTCCAAAGTAAACATATGAAGTCACAACTATTTAGCCCCTATGGTCTTAAGAAATGCTAACATTAACGAAAACCAGCTATAGTATAACATCTTGGCAATTATTAGCCTATATATAAAAATCATCATATAAAGTTATCTAAAAAAAAATATTTTTTTACACGAGCAACGATAACATCAAGACAGTAGGATCTTACAAACAAGGTTAAGTAAAATGCCGTGAAGGAACTTACGACTAGCATGGAACTAATAATTTTTGTCGTAAATTAAACCGATCTTTGGCCATTGCAATAATCAAAAATGAAACTAATTTAAATAGATGCAATTAACTATTGCAGAAAATTTTTATATTTTAGTACTGAATGTAGCAAAAACTACTTTTATGCCATTCTCAACAGCAGGCCTCCTGTACTGGTTAAATATATTTCAATTAATTAAGTTAATACCAAATTCTTGGGTCTTTATATTGATAAACAACTAAAGTGGTCCTATCATATAATAAAACTAGAAAGCAGGCTCTCTTCTCTATGCTACATGTTGAGAATACTGCAAAACTTAGTAGGTTATTAAACATTAAAATTAGCATATTTTCATTCTGTAATGAAATATGGAATCTAATTTTGGGGGAATGAGAATGAAAGTAAGAAGATATTTAGAATACAGAAAAAAGCTATAAGAATTCTTTCAAATGTATCTAAATTTAACTCTTGCGGATAACTTTACAAGTTTCATAAAATCCCAACCTTTCTTAATGAATATTTATTTACACATTAAAATAGTTTAAACAAAACATTCAGTGGTATGGTAAAAATTAAGATCATCATATGAATAATACAAAAAATGGTTACAAATTAGCAATTATACAACATTCTACACTTAAATTTGAGAAAGGCTACTACTATACAGGATTAATGATGTATAATAGCCTTCCTAAAAAAATTACTGATGAAAATAATATTACTAGATTCATGAAATTATTACAATGTTTAATTCATAATCAGTGTTTTATGATTGTAATGAAATTAATGTATTTTTAAATGCACATGGATGATGGGCTTATAGTAAATTGGTGTTTTTAAGTATTATATTTAATTAATTTTAATAATTTTAAGTTATTGTCATATTGTGAACCTCTGAAGAAGGTTTATGGTATTCATTATAGAAAAATTGTTATGTATTGTGATTATGTATGACGTTAGTTTTAATATTTTTGTATTGTGAAATCAAGAATAGTTGATATATCGAAATCATTGAGGTCCTCCATTAAATAAATGTAATGTTAAGTTGACAAATTCTTGTTAGGGATCACCATAATGATAAAATAAATAAACATATAAATAAATAAGTATAACAGTAAACCATGACAAAAAATTCATTGCACATACAACCATTACAAGCTGCGCGACCAATCCGGAGGCAGCTGTATTGTCATTGGCTGAACTATAAGTAACGTGATTGCTACAGAAGACCCCCTGTTTCCCAGACGTCACAATCATTCTGCCGGAGTTCCTCAGTCTGTACGTCATGGGCGTAACTAGAGGCAGCCATCCGGCCACACAAGAAATATTACTAGCCACTCTTAAACATTTCTGATCCTACTATCTATGCAAAGTGCTTGGCGATCTCGCAGGAAGAAAGTGGCTCTACCTCTCTCGTAGTGTGGTGCTAGGTACGACAATGCTTACATGAGCCTGAAGACGTGACAGATATCTGATCCCGAAAAATCGCTCCTATTATCGTCGAAGGAAGCCTGCCACTCTTCGTTAGGAGGACGCTCGCAATGGCGTACGTACAAAAGTACGATTTAGTGTGTAATACGAAGACATTGCAGGAATACTATTATGTGACTGAAGTGTAAGGGAGTGACTTACCTTCCAGCCAGGCTTAGTGCGAATGACCCACACACAGTCGAGAGGCACGTAGTTCTCCTGACAGACACGTATTCGCTCCTCGTCGACACTAGTCTCGTTGATGACACCCTCGTCACCCACCAGCTCTGTGTGACACAGGTCTAGCGGCGGCACGTCTGTGGACAGACAACTGTCTTACTTTTAGGCCATACATTTTTTCTACGGTTTTTTTCTATTATAATGTATTAAAGCTTAATCGAGAGCAATATTCCAACCATTTTTTTTGCATTTTTGCTTAATTTGTTTTTTGCCATGCCAGCAATTTTTTTTTCAAGATTACATACATGGTTTTGACCTATCAGTTGATGAAAAATAATTTTGTTGCCTAAATAATTAATTATAACCATAGTACATTTAGTTTGAAGACAAAATAGCTAGCGTTGTGAAAACCATTTTAGACAAATTTTCAGACAAATTTTGTATATGCTCTCGGTTAGACTAAAAAAAATTTTCGCGGAAGCAGTACAAACGGGAAGCATGTCCTTAACTACATCTATTACGCTTTCATAAAGTTACTCTGCGAGTCCGGGCACATAACAACATCTAAACTCTAGTCTTTGTATAGAAATGATGAAATTGGCTTTGTAGAGTTAGTTAGGTCGTCCCAGTCATGTTGCCGGTTTCACTTGGTCACTACAGGTTACCAACGTTGTGATCGAACGCATGCAAGTAATTTGTTTAGTTCACTTTTTGGACGCAAGTAAACTTCATTGCGATCATTTAGTAAACACCCCGAGTTGAAATGCTTGGCTAAGAGCGCGACTTCCCGTCAACATCTTGTAGGTAAGGTAAGGAAATATTCGAGAGTTTTATTATCTGCCTATTATACTCCACTATTCTGTATGTACTCATGACTCGACCATTTGTCCACTAGATGCTACTCACTGAAACAACAGGTATCGAACGAACAGACGGTTCTTGAGAATACGAGGGAGAATGGATTTAAACTTACAGGGCACTAAACTCTGAAATTGTTTCCGTTCCCTACTCATTGGACGTTAACACCAAACTGAATGTCCATTGAAATCTGCATGATATATGACATGCCTGCATATAAACGAAAATCTACAAAAAAATATAAATACTCTACGAGTGTTTCCCAATTTTGTAAGCAAATATTCCGTCAGAATTACGCATTTGATTTAGCGTTACCTTTCCACTGCATTCAAGTGCGCGTAATTCTGGCGTCAATGTCTGTACCCCGGAAATACATCATACGGAAACATCTTTTTGCTAACAAATGTAACAAAAATATCGTCTAGGATTAATGAGTATCGAAATTTGCACACTGGCTTCGAGAAACCTACAACATTAATTCAGGCGCAATTGATTAAAGTGATAAGCCCTCTTAAAAAGCGATGCAAGGTGAGATTGATGACGTCGGAAGAATGTACTGAGCCATGTTGGTCATCAGATTGACTATCTTCAGCCTGATCCTGTTACAGCTACGGTAAGTGGGCTTTACGTCTCATCGACAACGAAGTCATTAGAGATTCCTGTTAGCTTGTGTTAGGGAATATAAACTTAATGGAGCGAAAAATGTAATTATTGTTGGGCATACATTCTTTATAAACCACGGCTGAGTAAAACTGAGCAAAACATTCCTAATTTCATACGCACTGACAGATGATGACATATACAGGTCAAGTTAATGTTATATGATATTGGTGGAGGGTGCGACAAGACAGCAAGATACAGTTATTAGTGGAAGACGTATTGAGCATGCAGCCAGGTTATTTTATTTTTAGTGAATGTTGAGAAATATAATGGTGGCGATAAGCCAAGTATTGAAGGAGCATGAATAAAATTCTGGCGAAGGGTTAGTCAAATGGATGGCGTAAGATGTATGAAAATTATGGTAAAGGAAAATTAAAAGTACTGCCGTAAGTGGAGTCGAACTACTTGTTGAATATAACACAACACATGTATAGTGGATATGCAAAATGTTGCTGAAAGATGAATCAAAAAGTTGAAGGAGGGTATTTCAAAATATTAGCAGAAGATGAGACAAAATATTAATGGAGGACATGTGAAGTTGCTGATGGAAAATTACCACAAAGTCGCAGGAGAACGAGTATTAATGAATATACTGGCAGAGGACTGGTCAACACATTAATGAATAGTAAGTCAAAATATGTGTGGACGATCATTGAGATAGTAGGCCTATGCGGAAGAAGAGTTAAAATCTTAGTGGTGGACCATCACAATATCACAATATTGTAATATGAATAAAAGTGTTAGCTGAAGATGAGAAAAAAACTGTAGGAAGATGATTAATCATTTGAAGAAAACTACTGTAATTGATGATGCAAGAGACTATACCTGAGGTAGGTCTGGGCACGAACTTGTAGAAGGCAGTGAAGCCCTGGTCCTCTATGTTCTCATCAGAGTGGAACCTCAGCCAGAGGTAGTTTGTGGACGACTGGATGAGATGAGGGTAATTGTGGCCACAGAACCTGCCGATCTCATTGGAGAAGCCGTGTGCTCCATCTCGCACCTCCAAGTAGTCGTACTTGCAGTTCTCACTCTCCTCCATGTTGAAGCCGTCCTTGAAGTCCAGCTGGATCTGCTGGTTCACGTCAGCTGCGAACAACGACAACACAGTTCACACTTACACATTCTTCTAGCTTGGCAAGCTCACAGTTTACAAAACCAAGGTGAGAGACAAAATTTCGTCTCAAATGACCTTCACATTTATGTAGTAAATTTACCAAAATCATTGTGACACCATATTGAATTTATGATGATTGCCAGGTAGCCTTAGCAAACTTAATTTCCGCACTGATTTATTTATAACATTTTAGGTACATGTGTTTTATAAACTACAAAACATCTGTCACTGACGATATATTATTGGTCAAATTTAATGGGAAAAAATATATTATAATTTAATTCTAGTGAAAATTTAACGATACTAAACAAGATTCTGCACATTATAGTTACAAATAAATTAACAGAAGTTATCAGAAAACTTATACTGAACCAAATACTTTCACACCCTACAGGCTCATTTGTTATTATTTCGTTTGTTTTGGTTAACGATTGTTCAGTAATTTAACAAATGGTAAACTCAATGTTTGTTAAATACATATAATTGAGTGGTTATTTAAAATACTGATTTATAGTCATATAATTTAGCAAATATTTCGACATGTGAATGTGTCTTTGGGACTCCAGACCATATTGTGTAATTAGTTGTTCAAACAACCGTCCTCTTCACCAGTATATGCCTATTATTAACGGTTTAATGTTGCTGTAAAATACCGAACAATTTGGCGCAGCGCTAAATCTGTGGACTTGGAGTGAGGAGGACCCGGGTCTCATTTCTGATCCGCTCAGAGACATCTGTTTCCCGGGGATTTTCAAAACCACTCCAGGCATGGTTGGTTCTTCATGACAAGCAATGGCCGATTCCTGCCTCGATTCCTGTCACTACTGATCTCTGTCGTCGAAGGCAGCCTGCTATTTTCGACTGTTTTGGCCTACTTTCCGAAGGAAAATGTAGGCTTGAGGCCTAGCTCTTTAGTTTTGCAGTGACTTCGAAAATATTTTTTTAAACGCAAATTAATACACATTTCAAAAAATTCATTCTTACAGTTTTAACACTTACATATCAACGTTTGTATCTTAATTATTCTGTTGCAACACACCAAACGGATTTTTAGATTTTTGCCCCTGAAATAGCTCATATTTTGTTATCAAAATAAGCCAAAATGAAGCCAAATAATTTTTTTTGCTAGCAAACGGTACATTATTTAAAAAACGCTCTAGCAAAATTGTGTGTCGTATGACTGTACACAGACTGAAATTTTTTCAAAGCATTTGGTTAAAAATATTTGAGTTATTTGCAATTGTTTGAAATAAATGAAAGGCCATGGCCTTTAAGAGATCACCCTTCTGTGTGTATGGTATGTGTGTCCTCCCTTTAAAACTTTTGAACCAGTGGAACGAATTTCTTCAAACTTTATACACACATAGTACTTAAAATCAGACTTAACTTTTATATATTTCGTTCACACCCTGTTCACATTTTCAAAATGGTGGCCATTTTAACATTTTTCGATGACGCTAGATCTCTAAGGAACCATTCTTCAGAATTGTATCAAACATGGTACAAATATTCTATGCACAAAGCTGACTGGACTTTCCTGTATTTCGTTCATCCTGTGTTCATATTTTCAAAATGGCGGCCATTCTTATATTTTTAGCACAGTTTTACATATCTTAGGAAATATTTTTGTGGATTTTATCAGACTTGGTAGACATATACTGCATACAAAGTTGATTTGACTTTTGTATATTTCGTTAATTTTGTGTTCATAATTTAATAATTGTAGCTATTTTTATACTTTCTGCGTAATATGACATCTGATGAAATATTTTCAGGAATTTCACCAAAAATTGGTACACATACTACAAACAAAGCTGACTTGACTTTTGCGTATCTTGTAAATCCTTTAGTAATATTTTGAAAACGGTGGCTATTTTTTTTATCATTATGAGAAAAAGATATCTCAGAAATTTTTTCCACCAATTTTATTAAACTATGTACCTGTACATCACTTTGGAAGCTGGCGTAGCTTTCGTATATTTCATTTATCATAATATGTCTAAATTAATATTATTATGTAATATTCCTAGATGCATGTAAACGATTTCAATTTGCCAGAATAAATTGCCTCCATTTAGAGGAAAGTAGGTCTATCAGTTATGCTGGTAACTTCTTGTTGTGTTGGGTCGTCTGTCATCACATTTTTAACGTCTCTTTCTTTTGTGTTGTCGTAGTCGCCCTCGCTCATTTTGGCCGTTATTTTTAAATATCTTATTCAATTATTTTATTTTACTGTCCGTCCTTCGGTTGCTGTGTCATCTTTGGTAAACGACTATATTCCGTTCAGGAATTAATTTGCGTTTTATTTTTGACTTTTTTGTAGTCTTTCTGGATACGAACCTAACTCTTTCCCTAATTGTCCGCATGTTGTGTTTTTGTTGACGACTAGCTTTCCTTAACTCAGCTACATTAACTTTCAATGACGTACGTCCATAAAAGAAGTTTAGATTGCAAACACTAATGTGACGTATTTTATAAACAGTTAGGTGTTCTATACAAATAATTATAGGATACAGCAGTTTTTGACTGCAGCAGTTTTAAGGCCGTACGATGAGAAGAGAATAGTGTTACAGACAGTAATGGATATTTTGTTGAACTGCACTGAAAAGAAAAAAAACAGGTGTTTCAGATTTTATATATATTACATATTCATGAAATATATTATACTAAAGTAATTTGTTGAGTTGGACACATAGTTCGTTCTTTCAAGATAATTCACAATAATATCTGCGTTGAACTAATAGTTTAGTCTGTCTTGCACATAATGTGCACTATGGAAGGTTCTAATATGTTTGATGTGAATAAATATGTGCCAGTCAACGATATAATAAGACCACTGTTTTGGTTGCTTCTAGAACTATAGGGTTATATGACAGTCTCAACTCTAATATGAGAGTTTTCCGAAAATTCTTGTGATGGTTTCAATGTCATAAATGGTTTTTATTGTAACTACAGAAGCTTAATGTTGGTGCAGATAATCCCAATTTACTATCACGACGATACTAAAAAGTAAAGATTTAAAACTGTTCCCATTTGTGATTATGAGACTGGTCGTCCTTGGCAAGCTGACTCGCCTGAATAGTCAACTGAACATGTTTCCTAACAAAAGCCAGCCCCGCCAAGGGTTTATAAATATATACCACTAGATACAAGGCGACAACACAACCCCTACTACTTGTCACCACTGTAAAAAAAGTCCTAAAGTGTTTAGGAAGTAATTAACCTAAACACAGTATGGGACAGTTAACACACTTTCGTCTTGTAAATATGCAAACTGTTACACTTGTTACAATACAAGTCTGGTAACTTCAGTATACATTTGACTGTTTTATAATTAGGTTTAGGAGTGCTACAATGGATGTCTAAGAAACTATTCTGCCTACTTTCTTAGCGCTCCTATACGCACGGCTGGTAAATTTACAAACTATTTTTACAGTGTGGGTGACATAGGGATGTGTGACACTATTTAACATTATATACATATATGTGTGTGTGTGTGTGAGGTATATCTGCTCCATATTGAAGCCCTGGTCACATCACTAACATGATGAACCAGGATATCCAAGTACAGCGATGTTACAATCTCCATAGCTGCAACATAACATCAGCCTCGGTAACGTGATGAAGGGGAAATGTCGACTTAACATCCAGTGGCTATATTTACTAAACGTATTGTGTTTGATGACATGTCGGTCTTGAACATGAAATGAATCAATACATTCACACTAACTGAATGACATGCTCAATTACAGTCACAGCTCTATACTACTGTTTGCAAATTTTGTAAAAGCATAACATATTCGAGTTGCGAGGAGTGAAACAGCTTTTAAAGGTGATTGTTCTTTTGTCTCCCTACTTAGTTACTGTTACTTTAGCATTCCTCCTGTATGGTTGAATTTTAAATGACGGTTCGTCTTAAGCTTGTGTGTTTCATACAATCTACAGAGATGACATCAAATTTTAAAAACCAATGGCAGAAAAAGGAATGCTTTTTGTTTTTAAAATTTAATGTCGTCACTGTAAATTATATGAAACACACAAGCTTAAAACGAACCATAATTTAAAATTAAACCTTGAAAGAACCACACACACGCAACCATAAAATTTCATACACATTTCCACAGTTTGTTAAATGAGTGACTTATATATTTTCTGACAGAAATAAGTAATCATGATTTTCCAGTCAAATAACACTACAAAAGCAAAATTATTGTCTTAATTAATACTATAATTGTAATGCTCCACAGCAGTGTTGAATCATTATTAAATATGCAGCATGTATTAAATATTTATGAAAAAATAAGCCGAAGAGCAACTCAATAGTCTAAGCCAAGTTTTTAATTGTAATATGTAAATATTAAATGATTTTTTAAAATCAGTATCTAAAACAACTTTTTCTTTATAATATGTAAATATTTGAGTATTTTTTAATCAGTCTCTAAAATAAAATTCTTCATTATAATATGTAGATATTGGAGGATTTTTTTGTATATTTATTATACGATAAATTTGATATTCATATATATTTTTTAAGATCGCTTGATGTACGCTACTAGAGGAGTGCCTTTAAAATGTTAAAAATATAAATATATTTCAAGCCTCAACAACACAGACCGTCATATCCTCCCCCTGGCTCTGCAGTCAGTCTTGAAGCTGCTGGATGAGGGCTTGTCAGAAACAAGAAGTAAAGTTTTATTTGAGTGGCGAGGCAGTTACGTCCCTGAGCACAGGCCTCTTTTCTTGCACGCTACTCGACCACTTGGCAGAGCGAGATAAGCCACCATAAAGCCTACATCCGCCGTGGTAAGGGCTTCTTGGAGAATGGCCGGAGACTATTATACCAGCTAGCACGCGAGCATAGAGCGCAGTTTCGTGCGAGATACGGCAGCTCTCGTAATACAACAAGCCTTGTTTCTTATAAACAAGACTTCATATCCGAGTTTGACTCAGCCATCATACCGCACTTTATAAATATCTAGAGTGCCACGTGGCGACCATAACGAACAACAGAGAAGTGGGTCAAGTTAACAAAAGTTTTGATCAACTTGCTCACTAACTTACAATAAACACAAGCTGTGCTGGACAGTTCCACATGTACTGGCCGCCAAACAGTGTACTGGTTACATGAAACACACGTTAAACACAACATTATTTAAAGTTCAATCATAAAAGATCCTAATATACGCAATCATCTGTTCCTATACATTACATTTACACAGACTTTCAATCATCTGTCATCAGAAACCATAATTCTTCTTCCGTACAATTGATTCACTTTTTTGTACATTATGTGTAACTTTACAACCGTACAATCTTTTGTATTTAGTCTGCGGACAAATATAATTGTTTTTATTTTTTTTTTTTTTTTTAGATTCGGAATGGTGATTTACCTACAGTACATGTAAAGTACCAGACAGACGCAGCATTCCGTTAGCTTCCTGTTTACGTAACCAGTGCGATAAGATCAGCGCTGGACGTCTGATAGAGGCGAGACAATGAGAAGACAGCATGCAGTTTCAATTCTTCCTGCGTGCCTGGGTCGCCCTTACTGCTGCGGCGCCACACAGAGGAAAAATGTTTGGTATAGTGAACCGTATTTAAGATATTACATGGCGAAAGAAATGTGTATGTGATCCTGCGAAATAATTGTTCATCGAACACGTAATATACAGAATTAGTTACTATTATTTAATTTGCCTAAACTGCAATGTTAAGGTAGCAAAAACCTGCCTGTAAACTAAATATTTGGTTGATTGAAATTTTATACGCTTGCTTGGCATGTGTTCTTTGGAACATTACCATAAAATATGTCCAGCCGCATCGCCCGTAGGTTCCAGTATGAGTGACGGCTTACAAAGATGGTGACACAATTAAAAACAAGTCAAGTCGCAACATAATTACCAGGAAAATATGAGAGAAATTATCTGAAAACCCACCCGAAATATTTCGAATGAAAATGGCCACAAATATGTAATGCGACATATTGCCTAGTTTAACTCGAAATACGGATAACCGACCGTGAAATATGTATTAAAAATTTACCTGTACATGTTTTATATAAAATAATATATATTTTGTAATAAGGTAAGTAATATGCCACTCGTGGTTAAAATTAGCCAGTGTATATTTTAAATAAAAGATTTTTTTGTACCAATGTAAGCAATTTTATTGTTAAACAGTCAGAACAATGAATTCATGAAAATGTACTATCCAATAAGAATTTTTACATTTCAATTAAAGCTTCAGATTTCACCATTGTCAAAAGAATCTTTTATTAAGCAAAGTCGTCCGAATAATCCCTGTAATCGTTCAAAATATTGTGTGAGTAAGCACGTAAAAATTATGGTTAATTATTTACTTTAATTCCATACAATTAAGTCATTTTTGTCACTGAATCGGATGTAAACAAAATTAGTTATTAAATATTTTTTGCAACATAACATAATATATAGACACACACACCTACGTTTTTCACAACCTATGGCAAACTGATACACTTGGCAACAAAAAGTTAACGTTTTGTGATTCGTATATTCTGTTGTCAAGAAACAGATGCAGTATTATTTACGACAATAATGATTTTCATTCTATATCGTATTCATGTGTCATAAGCAAACTAACGACTCGGAAATGTTGATGGAGCCACTATCATTTTACGTTCGAGAAGATCGTTGAGGAACATCTGAAGACATACCGCCGTTGCAAAAATGCATTTCTTTCATCCACTTCAGCAAAGTTAAAATATTTGGCATATATTCTCCAGACGAATAATTGACTCCTATGAAAATAAGCGCGTACACAACAATTAGGGAATAAAAAATAACACACAGTTATTCCATACTGACAACCTCTCATTCCACAATAAGCAAAGCAAAAATTAAAAATATTTTGACATACAAGTCCTTAAAATTTATCTTTTCTTTCTTATGTAATTTTAGATAAAAAATCAGATAAATTTTCTAATTGTAGAATCTGATATTATATACGGTTATATTTCAGTTGCCATTGCTAGGTAGCTGCCAATAATGCTTCTAAAAGTCTCACTCTTGTAAAAACAGCGCTTACAATCCTTTCAATTATGTAGATAACAAAAAATAAAGAAACACATTCCGAACAGTTTTTGGCAAATATTACTCAAGAATGAAGTATTCATTTACGTAATGTTTGGCAACCTGTTATAAGTTAACAAATAGTTCACTAGCAGCAAGACATCATACAAGCACAAGTAAAACTTAAATCAAAAATTAAAAAAAAAAACCTATCGAAAGTTGGTGAGGAGTTGGGTGTCCTGCAGATACCAGACGATGCTGCGGCACCAGGACAAGTAGACCATGTAATTGTGATATCACTGACGTCACAGGATACTACATTAATAATATATCTGACCAGTAGAAGCTGCTCACACCCCTTCAACAACTAGGAAAGAGTTGATGATCTTCAAACGGCTGAGCATATTTTCTTGAATAATAGCTAAGAACACTCTCTATCAAGTCTTATTACAAACACACTAAACTACATCAAAATCGTTTCGATTGTTTAGGAGCTACGATGCCGCAGACAGACAGATACACACGGTTAAGGTGTTCTAGTGCGATAAAATCATAATTGTATATTTATATGAAATATTGTTAGTTTTGTAGACGATACTTGTGAGTGCAGTTTCCTCTTACGAAACAATTTTAGCTCTCTTAGTTATCACATAACGGGGCGTCAAAGTCAAAATTTGCTTGCTATTCTGCCATGCAAATAGTGATAACCAACTGACCTACTTAAACAAAATAATTCACTGTGAACTCACATCACATAAGCTATGCAAGAAAATATTAAAGAACCCACAACGTAATATTTTTATTTTAAAAAAATTGCAAAAGCACAGGAAAAGAGTAGCAAATTCAGCGATTATTTAAAAATACAAAAATAGTTCGCCGGATTTCGTAAAATGTTTTAATACTTAACCCATAGTATGTTATTTCACTGTCAACTATTTCACGCACGTAAGTCAGTTGGTTATTGCTTGAATGGTGGCAGAAGATGCGAATTTTGACTTTGACGCACTGTTATGAGAAAACTATGCCAGCTAAAATTGTTTCGTTTAGAGGAAACTGTACTCACAAGCATCGTCTACAAAACTAGCAACACTTCTCAAAAATATAAAATTATGATTTTATCGCACTTGAACAACCTTAAGGATTCTCCCTAGATATTCTGCGTTTGTGTGTGTGAGGTAGGAGCAGTAAGAGTCCATTTGACTGACGTATATAATGTATTATCGCCTCTCCGTGCAAGCCACTCAACTGTCCTGCAGTGCTTTACTATTATACTTTTTACTACGAGACTTTATACGGTGACCACATTATTTTATTTCTGAGCAGCAAAGTTCAAAGTGTAACGCTTGTTTCTACAGTTGTGTTTTTCAAATCCGGTTGTTATTTTTCCACATTCAGCAGTCCGGTAAAGACATTTTTGGCCATTTTGAGGAGCCTAAAAATGACGTTTCCAATAAACGTGCCGAATTTGTAAAACTATAGCGACATAGTTTGAAGTGTGTGATCTTTTCGTAGATATAAAATTATTATGTACGTTAAATATATTAGTCAAAAAAAGAATACTCGTAACTTGTTGCAACGAGTTTGAGGCGCAGGTACGGAGGCTCCTTAAACTTACAACAACCTTCTTGTCCCGCTGAGAGTTTAAAAAAAAAGATGTTAAAAAAGATCATGACACGATTGTGGTGTTTGCAATTATGACAAGCTGCATCGAATCGAAGTTCGATATATCACGAATACTTCTCCTAGGACAATGTTTGCTGACGTCGAATGGCCTCACACATCCAGATGGAAGGATACGAAAGGTCGTAAGATGAGATAGTATTTTTTGAGAGCAGAAAGGAGGGGAAGTGCTGGAAATCACCAGCCATATTTCAGATATCTGTCACGATTGTCTTGGGGAAGACATATATCGGACACAGCACCAGATGGAGATATTCGTTTTATTTGTTCATGCGGTTTAGTATTTTTATGAAAGTTTTCCACAACTTGGTGACGTCTGCCGATTCTGCTTGATTTACTAGACAGTTCAGAAAATATAAGTAGTTTCAAATTTACAATATTTCAACCCGCAATTTGGTTCATTGAAGCACCAAGTTTTTTGGTGGTCTAGCTTAAGATAACTCCTCGGCTGTTAGAACGACGCTAGTTGAGTGCCTTGAACTTAGAGGCGTTTATCCTAGTAGTGTGAGGAGAAGGTTCGACCTTAAGAGTTCACGTGCTCCGAGGCTACTTTCGCCCTTATTGCGACAATTTAGAAATGTGCACCTTTAGTAGCGCGGAGTACATTTTATGGTAATATCAAGATTTTGTTGCCACGATGTCTCCAATATCTCGTCAGAAACAGCAACGAATGCCTCATCCGGCGTACGAAGTCCCCGATGTGTTGCACAAACTTTGTTTTTGTCAAAGTGTAGAGGCGGTTAATATCAGGTGATCTCGGTGGCCAAGCTGTTGGTCCATCACGTACAACATAACAGTCGGGAAAGTCGCTTTGAGGAAATAACGGACATTTTACATTCCGTTATGGAACACGAGATAACCCATGGCTAAGGTTAATTCTACTACAGGTTAGAAAGAAAATACGTTTTCTTATGGGAGAGCTTGGCACAGGGAAAATTCCTGCCACTAGTTTCGCTTCGATCGCTAAGAGACCAGATAAATACGAAACCACAGTAAAATCATATTTAAATGAACTTGGAAATTATGTTAGTCATTTAATTTAATTTTAAAGTGAAAACGAACCAATTTCGCGTTTTAAATTATCAACTTAATGTAACTTAAAATTCAGGAAAGCTCTGTGATTGGTCAGTTTGATGCACTAGCGATACCAGCGCTCAAGTGGCAGAAATATTCTCTGTGCCAAACTTATAACATTGATCTTTCTGATCTGTAGTAGAATTAACCTTAACCATGGCATAGCATGAACAGTCCTATAGGCGTGTGCAGTACGGACTATATAAACTGGAAAGGCGTAAACAAACGTGTGACATGTTTAACAATTGAGCAACATTAAAACTAAATATGCTCAAAATTGCTGCCACCAATGTCAATACATTCGCTTGTCGCTTCTGGTAGTTGCAAGCAGAAGTGTTGGAGATATGTACTGTATATCCAGGATGATTGCAGCGGTTACACTTATCTAGCTACTGAATATGACCTCTGCACAGTCAGTCTGAGTCTTACAAGCTGTTTGAATACGTACCTCTTCCTTTTATGAGTCTGTTCTTCCAAACATGCAACGTGTTTATGGACACAACTTTGCTAACATTATCACGTAGTTACAATCTACCAACCGTGAATCTTGTTATATATATATATATATATATATATATATATATATATATATATATATACACACACACATATATACATACTTATTTTTAATAATTATGATTTTATGTACACGTAACATATCAAGCCGAGACGGCCTACGTCTCCGGAGTTACATCAATTACACCATCTTGTAACAGTCACAGCTGGTCACACAGTAATTTATTTTCAGGTAAAAAAATTATGTTGTTTAGCTTCATGCAAATAAATTTTGCTTCACAGGGGAACAAACTCTATATATATATATATATATATATATATATATATATATATATATATATATATATATATATATAGTCTTTATTTAGTAGTATTTTTTAATGTCCATTAAAAAAATATTTCCTTTGCAGTAATTGATGAACCTTTTCACATAAAATGTATCTTAAACATAACTACGACAAAACTGATTATAACATTTCACATACTAAACTACTACATTAACAAAAACGTAATATTTTCTTACTATAACAGCTTACTTTAGACATACAATGTATTTCCAGAAAAGCTAATACTCCGTGGTTCTTAATTTTTTTAAATTCTTTACAGCTACAATTCTTATTGTTTCGATAGTATTTTATATTATAGGCTAGTATATTAATTAACATATAAATAGGCAATTTTTGAGTTAATATAAATTAACGGCGATGGAACGATGAAATCACATAACCCAGACATGTATGACACGACAATAATACTCTTCACGTGACAAGTTTGCCTTTATAGCACGACAGTTACCCACAAGTGAGTTTACAATAAACCAGTGACGAAGCGTTAACGCAAGAACATAATTTCGAAAGCGGTTGACAGAAGACATTTAATTTTTATATTTAAAATACAGGTACGACTCTTAAATCAAGAACACACAAGTTTGAGAATAATTTAAATGTAATTCTAAGGAACAAACACACAATTATACGAGTTTAATCCATAAAGTACTCACATGAGGTAATTAACATTCTCTAATTTTAATTTAATATGCAAGAAGAGGGTGAAGTTGACTAGTTAGCCAGTGCAACACGACACAGTATAAGTAGTATAAATAAATAAATATGTATATATAATATATTGTAACACAGATTTGCTCTTTGTTACAGATGGTTATAAATTTCAATCTCATTTTGATTAAAAAAACCTGGATAAAGTTAAATTATTCATTTATCTATGAACTTAGTTGCCCCGCGCCGGAACAAGTTGTGTTGTGTTTATTTTATCATGTAAGAACACCTTTTTTTTTTTGTTAGTATTATGGGGGAAAAAATAGAAATAGACAAGTGACGGAGTTAGAAAAGTACTTAAGTCCGGAAAATAAAGAAAATGGAAGTTTTTTTTCTGTATTGTCATCCAAAAAGGAAACTTGGAGGTCCAGGTCAAAACTGAAATCCCTGGTAAGACATATTTTGACTACTATTCCTGCCTAGTTTGATTTTTGGAAAGGTCAGGTCGACCATTGTTAATTCTGGTCACGGCTAAATTAATTCCATGTTTATCGGTTTACAAATTTCACTTATTATTCTTTGGGGAGTTTATAGATGTCGTTATCCTCTCTCTCTGTCATATTATATATATATATAGTATTTTTACTTTCGCCTACAAACAGTTTATTTGTTTGTAATAATCAGCATTACCATTTATGAACCTGACTGAAATATGAAATATCTAAGTATGAACCCTTTCGAACTCGAGTCTAAAAAAAACTCATATCTGTAATATGTGTCATTATGGAGAAAATCAATTTGCACATTATTTCACAATACATAATACTGATATTATATATATATATATATATATATATATATATATATATATATATATATATATAACTTTCGTACTGACGTACGAGGTGCCGTGCATTTCATTGGCTGTTCAATTGCGCAAACACATTGTCGTGATCGTAATTCTATAAACTCGTGGCTGGAGAATGGATACATAATATTCCACAAACAAAAGCACTTTTCCTACAATTATGCTGGCATAATTATCTCAGTTTTTATGTGCATCACAACTTGGTTTCTAGGATTTCACGGGGCCGCAGTAGTCGAATGGTCAGAAAATTCGCCTCCCACCAAGGCGATCCAGGTTCGATACCCGGCGGGGTCGGTCGGTGGGTTTTCTCGAGGATCTCTCGTTTCTCCCGTCCCTTCATTTCCTCGCCGCTCGATACTCGCCTCATATCATCTCTCACCCTCGATGTTGAGCGCTGAATAAAATCTGTCACGACATTCACTCGCTCAATCCGTAACTTATACATTACTTTACGAAGCTTACTTACTGGGTTTAGTTTTTAATAGTTTATTTATCATTTGTCAAAAAAGTGCAGTTATGCATGTAACAGACTATAGACGTATATTGGTCAGTGGCAATGTTATCTCTCGCGAATGGCGGAAGCATACACAACGGGCTTCAAGGAACGAAGCACGGCTTTCGGAAGTGTTCGACCAGGTCGTAAACCAAGGGCAGTAATGTTCGGCCTCACGTATCTGGAAAACCCCGAGAAGAGAGTGGAAACATTAGCAGTGATGTGTTATCGCTGTTACGACCAACCTTTAGTTTTTATCGCTCACTCTTCTTCGCATTGCCATCACGTCCCTCATTTCGCATTCCGCGAGATGCTTCATTTCTCCCCGTCGACAAGACAAGGAGAGATGTTATATACAGAGCTGCAGTCTGCTCGTAGCAATGTACAAGGTGCTACAGTCTGTGTATAGGCTTGGCCGTCATGTACCCTACATAATTCATATTATATACACATATAGTAGTATATGTCATTATTTAACAAATGTGTTATACACTAAGGTTGGCCGTAAAGTCTTTCGCTCATTACAAAATTCAATAACTTTGTAAACTTAAAATGATACCAACGTGCAGTTTGTACTAACGATTGAGTAATTTTTTGCCACAATACTAGACAATTTCTCAGCACCTTGTTACAAATTGTATTATTTAAGGTGAGGTTCGCTCAGATTGTTGCAACACTGCATTTTTTATTAAGGTTGCTATTTAGGGTTAAATGCTTGGTAAACGGGCATTTAATTTACTAGAACAGCACGTACTCGGAATACAAACACGGTTACAATAAGTTTAAATATTTAAGAAGTGAGGGTTGCTGCCACCTAACTAGATCCGATGACCTTACCGAAGTTGGATTGATGAAGCAGACAGCATCGACGGACGAGCACGATCCAGCCGGGACTCGACCCCCGAGCCACGGAGGAGAGCTGGACTAGCGAGTGTTGGCCGGCGACAGGCCTGGTTAACTGGGTAACAAGGAGTTATATCGGCGTGATTGTCGTCACTATTGCACAACCACGAGGGAGGTGAGGTGAGTTGCTTTCTTCCTTGGTCTCCCAGTGCTGACCTAGTTGCAGTCCGAACCTCTCTCGCTGTCCGACCTGCTTGGCGGTATTACAACAGCATGCGCTGTCGGTTGTACGGAATACACCGAGCCGATATTAAATTTATGCCACGTTTCTTTCGGAAATTTTATCAGAAAGAGAATCAACTGCCTTTTATCAGCTGGATGAATTTCCTCACATCAGACAGTCGAAATAAAAAGTCTAGGGGGTTCACAAGAGGTGATCTTGATGGCCAGGATGTTGGAACATCGCGTACAATCCAACTGTCGGGAAATGTTGCCTTAGGGAAACCACGGAAATTTAACATGTTATTATGGAACACGAGAAGGCATGCTTCTTTGCAATTTAATGTATGGTAAGTGGGCTTTTAAGTCCCGTCGAAAGCGAGATCTTCACAGACGGTGGCGCACGATTCCTCAGTCACGTGAACTGGGTGAACAACCAATCACGGCTTTAAGGAACCAAACCTGCCTGGAGCAACTTCAGTAAACCACGTAAACATCAAGGATAGCCGGAGCCGGGGATCTAACACGGGTCTTCCCGAACACAAGTCCAACCTGTTGTTGCGCCGCCACGCTCCGTTGTAAAATTAAACCATAACTATGACAACGTGGAAATAACAATCAAGAACATAATACCAAAATAAATACAATAATAAACAATACGATTTCTGTAGCCTACTAAATGGATCAATGAGCTTTTGTTCCTAGTTTACAGAAAAAGTGTGTATGTACAAATATAGTGCATATAAGGCATACATTGGACCTACATGTAACATTCAGTTTTGAGTTCACATAGAACCGTAATTTATTCTGAATCACATGTAAAATTACATTCCAAATTTGCTCTGATATTTCCACTCTGCTTTAACCAACGTCTATGCCCAAATATTAATGATTGCTAATATCCTGTTATTTTTAATTTTTTTCACAGCGGTTAAGAAATAAATTACTGACCAATTCGATGTATTATTTATTCAATTTTCTTAAACAAGGTTCCCAAGTATGACATTCATTTACTAGCTCGCTGCACGATACAAAATATACTATTTAAAACAAATTTTATACATACTAATACAGTATAGCGATTTCAAAGTCTTATTCTGACTTGCTTATTTCTCTTGTGAGATCCATGCTCCACATCCATAGCTGGGGTTTCTGCTTCTCAGACTCATCTTTGAACGTATTTCTTAATCTGCCCCAACAACGTGGCATGCCAAGACACAACTCGGCGTCAGTTTAAGAGGTATTGATCCCTACCACCTTGGATTTATCTGTTTCTTCTCGATAACTTCTGTTCCAGTCGATGTATCAAAATTTTTGTTACGATAAGGCATACATACAAATTTAATCGATTTTCTGTAATTGCTGGAACCATAATATATTCATTATTTTGCAACGGAAAACAGCTGAAAAGGAAAAATTGCTTTATTTACGGGAGCGACTACAGAGGCCGCAAAATGAACAGAAACAATGCCATATGGATTCCAAAAAGTGAATGAAACAATAAACTATGCCTTGTCAGCGTGAAAAAAGTAAAACAACGTGTCTATTCCCTGATTTATAAGAAAAACCGTAAAACAGACCTGACAGGGATCAATCCCCCTTAAAACTATAGGCTTCTCAAGGCCAGTAAAAAGCATCAACAACGCAATCCTGTACAACAATTTCGCCAACTTTCTGAGCAAAACTTTCTCTAGAGTAACGTATTTCTAAAGAACAATCTGTGACGGCGAAATCTCGTACATTTAGTTGAGGCGCAAGAGATATCGCTTGACAAATGCATCATTGCGGATAAATGGTTTGCTTTTACAAAGTTGGCTTATGCCATTATCTAGGTTTGTTATTTAGAAGTTTTTTCATACAGATTTTCAAAAACGTGTAGAATTCACAAAGTTTTCAGCGTTTATTTTCTACCACTCACATTCACATAGCATGAGAACATAATATTTTTAATGTTTATGAAACTATGATCTGCCAAGTAAAATTACGTAAAAATCGCTAGCATTATGTATTTCTTTTTTTATTTCCAAAATATTAATTAATTATATTCAATTGATTACTGCACTTTTCTGCATTTCCCTGATAAGTTATGGCGCCATGATAAATTCATATTAAATTCTCAACACTGAAAAAGTCTTGAAATCATAAGCTCCTTTAGAAATATATATTTAAAAAGAGCTACTGCATTTCGGAACTCACCCTTGAGTACATTGCTCGGAGGATACACCTGTCGTACACAGAGGCATTGCCGTGGCTGTAGTTTCTTATTACGATACTACAATGGCCAGTTTATCGTGTTATTGTCGCAACAATAATAACACTACAGTTTGAATATTTTGGAACATTCTTATTTGATGTTTGCGGGTAAACAGTTTTAAACATTTATGACACTATCTAGTTTAAAGAAAGTCACTTCTTCCAATGTCTCAGCTTCAATAAACCCATTATTTTATATGTATGTTTTGTTTTCACAAAGTTGAGTAAACATCGCAGGTTCATTTGAGAAAATTTTATTCTGACTTTGCGTCAGACATATACAATATCACACAAGTTGCCTAACAAATATTCCAATTAACTGACGCAATGCGAAAGAAAGTATATTGTTTTACAGTCTATTAGATGTAACTCTATATAGGTTACTCACTGTAAAATGAACACTTTTCAAGCACAGAATTTGTTTCCCCTCTCACTTATGATGTGTTGTATTTTTCGGCCATTTGTTTAATATACACGCAGGAATATAAGTAATAAGGACCGTGAATATATTTCGCATTGCTCTAAACTAATAAACTACAATGAAACACACTTTAGTGATTGTTTATCTCGACAAACCAGGCTTTAAAAGCCCTCACTTTACCGTAAACGTCTAGTAGTAACTCCACTTTAGAGTAAGTGAACTGAGAAAGAGTTATACAGCAACAAGTACCTCTGATAATATCAGGAAATTGAAGTGTTTGAGTTCTACACGTTATGTATATATATATATATATATATGAGTGTATGTTTACAGGGAAGTGTTGCCAACTTCACAACCCACACATAACTTCCCGCACATTACTCGGCAACTTACATATTCGATTTCCACTTCAAATCCAGCAAGTTTTCCGGTTACATGGCTTCATCTCGTATGCGTTTCTCCGAGACGTCTTGCAAACTAACAGAAGTTCCTATTTTATATTGCAAGGTTACGTACAAAATGGCGTAACTTGAGATCTCCTGAGCATATTGAGACCCGAGCAACTTGTTTTCAACTCTCGAAAGTAGACCAATCTCCTGCCATTATCAGTTGGCTTCCTCCCCGAACTTTGCTCATTGGCGATAAGTAATGAATAAATGAACTAAAACTTTGCAGAGTATGTAACACGTTTTGGAAAGTTTCCAAAAGAGACACTTTTTGACGAAGTTATGTTTTATACCTCAATGAGCCAAACAGCAGTAGCAAGAAACTCTACGAGGGTAATCAGAAGCCAAGTACATATCAGCGGGGTGTTAGAATAAAATACATAACCTTGAAAAAATCACATTAATATGGCCAATAGATTGAAACCTAAGTTTACCAAAACTTCGTGACTTAAAAACTTTCCATAAGTAAACTAAAAAAGCAATGTAATGGGATTTTTAAAACTCAAATCAGCATACCTACTAAAACACTATCACAAAATATGTTAATTGCCTTTTTTGTGTCACAAAGAGTAACATTTTCTACTCTAAGGTTTCAATATTTAAAAGAGTACCGATAAATATTCGGCAAACAAATATATTATCGAAGTATATTTTACGGCAAATATTTTTAATGAGACAATTATAATTTATATACTGCCTATTCAAAGTGAGGCATTTTTAAACATTGTAGATGTTCATCTAGGTAATGCCGATGAGGTAAACAAGTAAAATAATAGACAAACTCATACCGGGAAAGTTTATGTTATTACTAGCTGTGTGCCCGATGTTATTTATCATCGGCAACATCTCGGGGACCATCGTACTTTTCTAAAATGTCAGAAATTTGAGTTAATCCGCTTCGTCCATGCTATCTTTAAATTAACTGGCATCTTCTCTTGTGCAACCACATTATAGGAAGAATTAAAAAACAAACCTATTCTTAGTGCTCACCTGCAATGGAACTTCTGTGCAAAATGAAATATTTTTAGACCCCACCCAGGTTGATCAGTGTTAAGTGTTATGTTTAGTAGATAATTTAATTGGTCTACGATGGCTGTTGTGTGTGACTTGTAAACCTATGCAACTGTACTTACAACAATGTTAGAAACAAGACAACAAATACGTCACACACCAACTAGACGACACAACAATGTCGACATAGTAGAACACAAGAGATCGTTGAGACGTTTCTGGAGCCGACATATTCTTCTTCTTCTCTGTAATTATCACTCCTGTTTAATTGACGTGACCTGCTTTATGTATTTTTTCAGGTCTCTTTTTTTTCGTTCGGTTATTCACTCCGAACTTATTTATTTGTAGGTATTACGTAATTCCTTGTTTTTTTATTTTTACACGTTTATTTATGTTCTAGCGTCAGGCATTTAGTTGGTACTACTAATAGGCTTATCACTGTGTTTATTGTTATTTACTTGGTATCCACATAATGTCAGGCTTCAGATGAAAATGTATATTAATTAATTTAATGTTAATGTTTCATTCCAGATTTAGAATTTTAACGAACTTAACTTTCATTTATTTTCTGCGACACTTATTATGGTTGAATAATTTTATTTTGTCACGATAACATTTTCGGTTGCAATATTTAACAAGAGCTTTGGACCAAGAGATTTATATGTACTATGGTTATTGCTGTTGGCAGAGTTTCGTTGTTTTCATGCGAAAGAAAAATGTTTTCATTGCGTTCTTTAATTATGATTACTGGAATAAAATGTCACAGAAGACTGGAGGTCTGGAATTAATGTCTTCGTCATAAACGTCTACACTGAACTACAGCTAAGTTCAAATATGTTGATCAGTAGAAGCTTTACTAGTTCCAGAACTTATGTAGATTGGTGTTCAGTACGTTTATAATGTTGTTAGTGGATTCAGATTGCTTGCTGTATATTATACTCATTTTACTCCCTGAGATTTAAATGCAATCAAACGGACCTAAAACTGCGATGAACAGACAGTTCTCATAGCTTAATAAGTAAGATTGTAGCATATTGTCATCTGTTTAAATTAGGGTCTTCTGATTATGATAAAGTAATCTTTTAATCTGCCGCTGCATTAGATGATCTAGTAAAGGTATTTAGAATCTTAAGTATCGTGTGTTACCTTATCATGTCTGTTTTTCCTATGTTACTTCATATACAATTTTGAATCCAATCATAAGGTATGTTCATACTAAAATTCATAGTTAAAACAATACAATGTATATGTTAACAACAGCAGCCTTGCACAGCTCGTTTTCTTATCTCATCTGTTAGTCTTCTAGGAAAGTTCAGTTCCACAATGACGTAGCTTAATGGAGCAGTCTGTTTCCCAACGACTTGCCAAAAATATTAGTTTAGAATATCACCTAGTTGACCTCGACGTCAAAACTGACGAAGATTTATTTTCGAAAAATGACCCAGTACCAATATAAATTGCACCTGCGGAAGAGCTCGTATCCCGAATAAGTCGATGGCCCATGTCCTGACTAACACTAAAGCAGAAAATATTACTGGGTTGATCCGCATACAGGGAGTTAGAAAATTGACTGCTAAACGGACGATTAGTAGAGCACGCCCTCTTACGCCATGGAGATGGATGGGAAATCAGCGGGAGTGTAAAAAGGTTCGAACTTTTTTTTTTATTTAAACATAAGTTGGAGTGTTTTCTACGATGTCTTATCTCTGTGTACCGCATTCCTAATACTGTTGTTAATTGTTATAGTTCATATTACCTTCATGTCAGCGGGATGTTGCATTGGTTACAAATATTATTCTTTATTGGAAAAGCAATACTGAAAAGAAAATATGGCATTTTGCCAATAAGAGCCCAAGTATTTTGCTTGTTTGTTGAAATTATTTTCGCTAGAAGCGAGGGAACAGTCAGCATGCCTTGCCTAACACGTCCCCGCCATTTATAGCTGTCCACACGTCTTTGTAATAGACAGATACAAATAAACTATAATCTTCTTTTGAAAAACTTCCTTCCGACTACCTAAGGCACCAACATAACTAAAACCTCAACTAATATCGAACGAGCCTAATCGATTCGAAGTTTTTGCTCCATTGCCTCCTTTTAGTATGGCTTCCACCGTTATTACATATAGAATTAGTTTGGTGTTTGTTTCCCACAACAGACTACAGAGACACTGTGGGCAGATTCGTGAACTACAATACTCCGCATCATTTCAAGTCGTCCACTGACAGGTCGATTATTTTTGCGACGCAACTCTGTGGAGAGATGTCCCTGTTACGTGAGTGTCCGCGGCGGGATGCTGCTCGCAGTTGTGCCAACTACCAGGCCAGGCATGTAGAGGGGAAGAGAGAGCGGGATTGTTGGCAGCCATGACCGACCAGCCGGACATATCGCGTGTATTATAAACGAGAAAAGACGCAGTTTCGACACGACGTTTCCCCGGCTGGTGATCCGTGTCGCGGGGACTCGGTCCATGTCGCAGCCTCCCCCCTGCCCCCCCCCCACCTCACCACACACACCAAGTTCTGGCAACACACACCGGTTCTGCACCACGCGGGCGTGTCTCGCCCACTTTTGTGCTGACATTTATAAACCGTCATCTGCCCGTCTGTGTCTCTGATGAACTTCTCTATAGTCGAGGTCTCGCTATCTTGTAGTTTTCATGGCGGCCTGTTCCACACATGCTAGCAGCAACGTCATATATGCCAGATATTAATGTTGTACAAGCAGGACATCGCATGTCATCGGGTTCTGTTGACACTCATATCATTTACTATATCCGTATAACATACATACCTAGCTACTTAACTATGTTAGCGTATATTTAAATGTTAACTTAAAATATAGGCCTAGTGAATATCAAATTTGCATATTTACACTGCTTGTTGAAGCAAGCACAGAAAATTAAATAAGAAAGTGTTGACTATGGGTTTCACAGTTTTTTTTTTAATTAACGTCCGCAATTTTAATAAAATATGGGAGGTTCGAAAAACCATCTCAAATATTTCGGGATATTAACCCTCGTGTGATATGGCCATTTGATGTGATATAGCAGTGGCCAGCACGTCCTACTGAACAAACAAGTCTCTCTTTGTGCAAGTTTCCAGCTTCTGCAGTTCACTTCAAGAAACTCGCACAACTTTCTCGTCAATACAGTGGCCACCCACATATTTTACAAGCTTCCTGTTTTTAACTTGCAATGTATGTATGTTTGTTCGGGTGAAATCTTGCAACTAAATTTTAAAGCAGTTATCCTCAACCGACTGAGCTGAAATTTTGCATATACGTGTAGTTTGGATGACAATGAATGGTTAGCTAAGTGACATCATTCTAAATCCAAGACGGCGGACTAGTTATTTTCTATGCACTCTCATGATATGGGTATCAAATGAAAGGGTTTGCTGAGAAGAATACGAATAAAATGACGTCCGTGTTCAGTTCTCCAAGGAGATGGTGTACTACTGGTCGTATAAACTGTAAGACTTAGCTGATCGTGTCTTGACTAATATCGACCTACATCCTGGGCAAATAATAGCGGTGGTGAAAAAATCCTATATCAAACCAGGAACTGTGTTTTGTTAGGCACAAGCAAGCTTCAAGTTGAAATAAATGGCGCATACCTGCAAACATCCAAGTCTAGGTGAGGCCGTGCCGAGGTCTGAGTGACATCAGAGTATATCAAACATGATGTGAACATCTCAGAGCACACTATGTTGTATATTAGCTCTTACCCTTCTATACAAGCTATAGGAGGGTCCACTGATATTTCTTTGGTACTTGTGGGAACATCACGGAAAAATAACTAAAAAATTAAACATTAATTAATTGGTAAAAAAACATATTGAAAACAAGCTTTCAATTAAACGCTCTAAAAAGAAGAAAATAAACTTTAAATTACATAAAATCCATCAATTTATTACATAACACAATTTATATTATAAAAAAGCTTGTTGCGAGATTTACCTGTGTAGATAAACAAGAATACAATATGTAACTTGATCTTGACACAAGTAATTTTAAGAAAAAATATTTTTTTGTAAAGTAGGTAAATTTCGCGATCATAAAAATACGTAATGTAATAAATTCATGAATTTAATTTAAAGTTTATTTTCTTATTGTATGGTATTTAAATAAAAGTAAGTTTTAAAAAAATGTTTTTTTTCTATTATTTAATTTACAAAGCAGAAAGGTTTTAACGTTTTCTTTCTTTCGAAAGGCATTACATACTTTCATGAAGGTCGTAGTTCAGTTGAACACCAATATCTATATCTCGCAAAAATAAATTAACATACCTCACATATTGAGCTAAGTTACGATGCCAGCTCGGACCCTGGAGGGGCCATACCTTAAAACATGACTATACCCACACCACAAGCCAAAAATGATGTGGGGGGGGGGGGGGGTCCGGAGGTGCTCTCCCGGAAAAATGTTGATTTTTAGGGTGCAAAATGGCGTAATCTTAAGGAGTTTCCCTACTAAAATAATAATAATATACATTAAAAAATTTATATTTTAATGAATTACTTGAGCTTTTAAAGTGAAAACTGGTGTATTGACATAAAAAATTATATAAATTATATTGTTAAGATTCGGCTTCCTTACAGTTACAAGAAATGACTTTGTTGTTAATGTTATGTTGTATTTCACAAAGCTCTAGGGAAAGTATGAGGTAATCTTCTCAATACTTCACTTGGCGCTTGGAGTAGTCTCAGGAGGGTCCTACCCCCCCCCCCCCTGGTTCTCTCCTACTGCAGACAGGTGTGCAAGCAGACAGTGGCTCGACTTGGCAGGCGAGAGACGTAACATACAGTCTACATCAGGGGCGGCCAATATTTCTGTAGATATGTCCAAGACAGTTCAACCACATCATATCACCGGCCACCATGCATAACTGTCACACTCACTACTTTCCATGAGCTCAACATTTAGGTAATTTAGTATGCTGTAAACACTTACTTTGTAAAATGTTTATGGAGTTCAGACTAATAATACTCTATCTAATAATACCCTATCATCACTTAGAAAAAGAAGCACATAATTCACAATTATGTACTATTGTTCAGAAGCACTGAAATGTTGTTCACTGCAATCGTAAATAATTATAGCATATAATGATAATTACTCAGTTTTTGGCGGGCGATAGTAAAGGCAGTGTTGATCGTCCCTGGTCTTGAGGGGAGGGGAGGAGGGGTGTCGCGTCCCGGGGCCAGACTACAACTACAGAAATACTCGCCTCCAACACTAACGCCTCATATCAGTCCCGCGACGTTGCCACATAACTGGCGAGCTGAGCACCTTCTGTCTCACTTCCCCATTGTTGCTAAGACTCTACTTGAGAGATGTGCTCGCGTTATGTCTAGAAGCATGCAAAATAAGCGTTTTTATTCGGTGATAAGCTAGACTTCAATGTCCTGTATACAGGATGTCCAGAAACTTAGTTGAGGACAGGAATATGAGTGGCAACGTTGTACGACGACAAATGAGTGGAGTTATGCAGAACAGAACCAATCCACACAGTAATTTATTTTGACATAATCATTCCAAGTATAGGAAGAAGGTAGGAAGTATATTCTAGAAAAAGAACAAGTATTGAAATATAATATTTGAATAGAAACAACAGGGCAGAAAATCTTTTTATACAAGGCTTATATGGACACAGTAGATTTTGACCTTGAATATCTTAGCTCCAGTAATTTGTGGATTGGTTCTCTTCTGCATAAATCCATCCAATTTACGTGCACAAAGCGGCAACACTGCACGGAAAATGTCCCCCACTTGCGTTCCACGTCTACGTATTATTTTATGTATGTTACGTGGACTGCTCGGGATTTAAACCTGGACCCATAACACGCAGGTCAGAACAATAGTAGTAAGATAAGTAATATATCTGTGTAGCGGAAGAGTGAACTAACTACAGTGCTATGTTGCCACATTGTCAGGGCCATGAACTTCTCGCGAAAATATTCTTGCCCCAGTTTGTTTCAGTGCCTTACGCCCGCGTCTGCAGTTCTGCTTCATGGCCAGTGATTGGATGTTGTAACTCTTGCGTGTGAAGCTTCATGGCCAGTGATTGGATGTTGTAACTCTTGCGTGTGGTGCTGCAGTAAACTTATTCTGATTGGCGCAGTCAAATAAGAGACTTCACGTAACAAAGGCACATTGCCAATAACCGTGAAGCACAGCTGCAGAAGTGAACGTTACGCACTGAAACAGACTGGGGAAAGAACATGGCCCTACATATCGTGCATGTCAAATGTCATCATACAACATTTCCGTCTGCAGTTTAGCCCAGGAATCCAGTGGCGTGATTATTACGTGCTTGTATTATGCACCAAGTAACTGGTCTGAGAAGATCATAGGTGTCATTATATCAGTTTTTAATAAATAAAAAGTGTGCTAATTGATAGAGATGAAGGGGAGGATTTCTACGTGTGGCAGTGAACATGAATCGTACCATATATCACGCCGTACATAGCCCGTTCTTGTACGGGACGGCAATGCTTTCAGCCGGTTGCTCTCCGCGAGCTTGTGAGCCCCTGAAACTATAGACTTCGTGGCACACGTTCGCAGGCGTGAAATACCGCCCGCCGCGCAAGCGTTCCCGAGGTCGTTCCTGAACACTGGCTGTGACGATCCTGATTACAAACACCCTCCCCTCTCTCTCCCTTGCAGACGTGCGGTGCGAGGGGTAAATAAGGTCGCTGGGGCCATCTGTTAGGCGTGCAGCCAGCGACTTAATGAAGTCGCCGGTGAGTCAGGCGTTAGCAGTGCATGCTTTCCCGCAATTATTTACAGTCTCCCGTTAGGTCATTAATTCATATTACGCCTAACGTTCTGCGCCGAAGAGAACTTTTTTTTATCCTCTAACCATATATTCTGGGAGGAGAAGAATGGAGTGTGACTGTAGCATCGTTAGCAGGTGAGACAAGACATCTTATCGAAAATGATGACCCCGCATCTATTCACGAGCTCTCCATTATAATAATGCTCATCATGAGTCATTCAGGGTTAGTTATCATTTGTAGGATAACCACGGGATAAAATAAGTCTAGCTATTTAAGAAAAAACACTTAATGAATAAAACCATTCAAAAATAACCCAAACGTATATATCTCAATACCATTATTGAACATATAATTTATACATCAGCTATCGTCTGAAATTGTTAAGTTTAGATTTGACACGTGACTGCCGCGATGTATGGGGTCTAGAGTTTAAAACGTTCATTTCAAATATCAACTTCTGGCACATCTCCAACGTATAGTTTAGATTCTGAATGAGGTTTTTAGTACTGAACAGGTCTAACAATAATTTAAACTTTTTTTTTTTTTTACGTATTATAAAATTCACACGTGACGGGTAACTTGTTCAAACAACTTAAAACAAAATAGCTACATTCAGTGGAAGGTAGAGCATAATTATGTCACAGATTCAAATGTTTATTTCCAGTAACAACAGACAAATTGAATTTGCTGACCTCAGTAATCTTCTGTGCTCTATATACTAGTTAGTGGCAAGGCTTAGCGGGCTATAGCTCAGGGCGATAAAATCAAAGGTAGACTTTATTGTGCGAACACATTTCATCTACCATACAGTTATTCAATTTGCAAGAAATATCGCGACAGTTTATATATATATATAAAACAAAAAAGGAAAAAGAGGGACTTTAAAATTATTAAGAAATGTATTGATTTTGATGTAATACAGTCACAGGTGTTTTAATAAATTTAATGCGTTCATAATTTGTATTGCAGCAGTCCATACTATACATAAGCGAGTTTTCTTTCTGTGTACATCTCGCAGATGAAAACTTTTTCAGCAGACACTATATTTTATCGAGGTTCTAGATCAAAGGAAAGCATGGCACTGCTATTGTAGAACCTAACAAAAAAAAGTGTATAAATCCGCTTCTAGAGGAGTTGGAGTAGGATTAGTGTAAGTGTAGTTATGTGCAGGATGTGTTGGGAAAAGCTCCGAGATTAACTTAATCTCTTCAACACACGTGAACGACTACGAAATCCCTTTTGGCAATATGAGTTGAGTGAGACGCTATCTTAATTATGCTCACAAAAATGTATATTGCTACAGTTAAATCATTTAATTTTGCATTCTCTTAATAGTCTCGTGTAGGTTATAATAAACGAATAAAGGCATAGTCGCTAGAACAATTGTGACAGCGCAGCAAACATTTTATTCACATAATCTACCTTGGCTGACGGTTACGTCAAAGACACTGGTTTTGATTTCGCTTTCACTGATTCTTCAAGTTTATCTTTAAGATTCACTAGTTTAAATCAATACGTAAATTACTATTCAATCAATGAAACTGTTCTCATGCGCTCGTGACTTAGTGGACACTTGAAAACTTTACGCAAGTTAAGTATTTTAACGCCTCAAGATGAAATGTTGTGCTACCTATACAATATCCTCGACAAATATTATCGCCCCTGGCCACGGTAACTTCAATAAGAAAAACGAGCATTAACGGTACCCAGAGTACAGCTTATAGGACGTTTATGCAATAATACAACGCGTATAAGAAAAATGCAAAAAAAAAAAAAAAAAGAAACAGAACAAAATTGATTTTATATGGCGTACCTCCCAGTTCGCTCACTGCTTAAATAAGTTTGACTGGTTTCTCTCGACTCGTAAGTTGAAGTGAACGAGACCGTTCTTAACAGCGATGTTTTCAGCGGTGCTGAGTACTGACGCGAGGTGGCCACAGTGAAAACGGGAGATCTCCGAGAAAACCCTGCGAGCTACGACTGCATCATCCGGCACATTCCCACATTATAGAATCCGGGTCGACGCTGTTGGGAACAAAATCCGGATCGCCTTTGTGAGAGACAGGCGTCCTAACCGCTCCGTCAACTTCAGTCTCAAGCGATTCATAGAAAGAAATAAACTTAGTACCTTAAGGCGGCCGCCTACCTCACGCTTCAAATGCGTTGCAGCGTGTTCGTAAACAGGTTTATTTCTACGAGCATTGTGCCAACGTACGAAAAGAAAACACACTTCAGACAAGGTCGGAACCTCATTTTTAAAACACTACGCTCATTTAAAAACACTGTTTCTAAGCTCTCCAACATGGCTAAAACGACCTTTTTCAGACTTCCACACTTCAAAATGTACTAACCGAATGTATGTGAAACTAGGATTGCGATGTGCACTGAGCTTTGCTACAGACTTTCTACCAGTAAACGTATATGGCCACCGCTTAAAGTCTCGTAGTAAAAACGGTTCGGCGGGAATCTTGCACGCTATATTCAGAGCTCGGCTTGTTGGGGTGATGCAGTATTTGATGCGAGTCTCAAGGTCGCCCTTATGTCTCCGTCATTTCTGAGCCTCTCACACGCAGGTAGGCAGGGCCCTTAACTTTTGTTGGTTACACAGTCAGCCGTAGGCTGTGCGAGCACGTCTTGTAACTCTCCCAATCCAGTTCGTTGTAGGTAATATGGGTTCAAGACTTTCTATACTCTGTTCTTGAAGTTCCTCGTGCTGCATCTCTTCCTCTCAGGCGATGAAACTTTGCATTTCCTTCTATACCAAGTTATTGGCCGTTATCTTTCAACTAACTACATTTACCTCAAGGCATTTACAAACAAAATAACCTCCTAGACTTAGGCAGGATTCCTCAGTCACGTGATCAGATATTCTTAGTAAACAAAGATTAACCAGGCTGTTGCCAAACACCCGAAAGCAATATAGTGTTTTAAGATTAAGGTAATTAAAAATAATTATATGTATTTTTATGCCTACGTTAAATATTTTACAAAATGTAATGAGAACGGCGGAGTTGCACGCTTTTCCTTGTCCTGAGGCAAACAGCAGGTTAATGATACACTGCAATAATACATACAGTACGGGGTGAGCACAAAGCTCCAGCACTAGCCCTATTTTATTTTACTCGTCACAATTTGACAATTTACTTCTCGTGAATAGTTCTTCTAATATTTTGGTCACCGCACTCAAGACTTCGCTTGAGTCCTTTCTTGTTACCTAGTGTTCACATTTCTTCAAGACAATTAGTGCATTTAATCTTATATCTCCTGCTTATACTGCTCTTGAGCAGGGTTCATCGAGATATAACGTGTTAGCGCTGGTAACTTTTCCGACGCAAGTAAACTTTACTCGTTTAAGATAGATTTAAACGTCGCTATTTGACATTTTGTTCCACACAGATTAACTTAGTGACTTTTTGTAAACACTTTTAGCCACCATCGGCGGAGTGATAGCGATTGCCCTTGCCTTATGTACTGACTGCAGCAACAGTTGAGGGTAGGCTGGAAGGCGACGACATGTTATTTCCACACTTACGGCCCTGGGACAGTATTTATGGTTGTTGGTATTGGTTGATATTGGCGACAGTTGAAGGACAGGTTACCAAGTGCCGGTTGGCAGAACTGCCTGTTGGTAGCTGTAGTTGTATTGCAGTGCTTGGTTTTGGTAACGAAATAAAGCTTCCAACACTCATTTCCGAAGGTTGTTCTTGGTGATTTAGTGAAACTGAAAATTAATGGAACTTTAAATTACAAGAACAAACAAATTGCAGTATTCGAATAAGCATTGTTTTTTGCTAACACAAAAACGTTATTTAACTTCACTTATTTCCAATCCACCCAAACACAAGAATAACACTGAAATTTGGATCCGAAATGTATTTATCAACATAAATTATTTCATCGACCTATAACATAAAAGTACGTGATATACAGCCGTTTACGATGTCGACCGACGCTTCGCACACCAACCATCGATAACAACACCAACAACCGTCAATTGTGGCCGGGTCGTTAGTCTCCTACACAACACATATTAAGTTATATGAGATATACTTTCTGGTCCACGTGTGGTTGATGGAGTGTGGAGCATAAGGGGGGGGAGGCCTGATGGATTGCAGCAGCTCCCGGAAAAATAACCGTGTTACAATAGTTATTAAGGGGACCGCCTTCAAGTAAGTTGAACTGCGTTCCAAAAAGTAAACAATTCACGATTATTTTAGAAACTATTAAACGTGTTCACAATGTATATACCTACAAAAAAACATTTTTTCCGAGAACAACTTTCGAATACTTTCATAACATTATGCACATTGAAATTTTTTTTTGAGTTGCATAACACGTAACTACCTAGACTTTTCCCAGAGCTGTACCACACGATACTCAGCTTATAATGATACGAAACTGATCGAGGGTTTCACAATGTACTGTGATAAAGACTTTCAACTACTAAATGTAAGGGTCTCAGCTTTAACTCTCATATTTCTAGCTGTACAGCGGAAGAACAGTGTTGGTTGAGAATGATGGATGTAGGAGCGATGGAACAATAGACGCTCGCGTCATTCTAGCCCTTGTAGCTCTAGGCTTCCAATGCGCCAAACATATCCAGGTATTCGACGCACTTAATATCCCGCATACCACACACTTCAAATGCATTGTAATGTGCAGTGAAATACGTGTTTCTATGTAACTGCTTCACATATGTCCACTGTGCCAATGTACAGTAAGAAACCACTTCGGAGAAGGTCATAATGAATTGTTAAACTCACAATGCTCATTATAAACACTGATTCCAAGTCCTCCATCGCAGTTAACTGCCTTTCAAGACTATCGTACTTGAAAATGTACTGACCGGAAGTACGTGAAACTTTGATAGAAATGTTCACTGAACTATACACGCTTAAGAGTGCGTGGTAGATAAATAAACGCTGAAAACATCAATTTGTACGCTTTTTTCGAAGCCAATGTGGATAAAATACTCAATGACAATCCTTGACAATGTGTTTGCCAACTTTATGAGTAAATATTTATCCAGAATTACTAATTCGTTACGCGTGATCTCTTGCGCCGCAGTTAATGCACGAGGTTCTGGCGTCAGAGATTGTGGCTCAGAAGTCCGTAACACTGGAAACAATTTTGTTTAAAACCTTGGCTAGGATTGCAATTGTTTAATTTTCGCAAATTGGCTTCAAGAAACCTACAGTTCTGTGTTAATGCTTTTAGTGTTGAATTATGTACCACGCCCTATTAAGGGTGTTCACGTTGCAAAAACACATAATGTTATATTTGTACGACATAGAGTTAGTTTTATAGACTATACCTGTGACTACATTTTCCACTTGTAAAACTTATTTAGCTTTCGGCAGGTCAAAGTCAAAATTGAAAGTTACGGGAACATGCTAGTAACAAAAACTGACTTACTCGAATGACATAATTTACCCTTACTTTAGACAGTATGGGTCATATGCTAAAGGATGTGAAAACACACAACAAAGTTCTTTTGTGTTCTTTAAAAATGGCCATAAATAAAGAAAATGTTCGTCATTTTTATAATTTATAAAATTATACAAAACAATTGCATTGTGTGATTTTTAATATTTTAGTATATGGCCCGTACTATATAATTTATAAGTTTATGGTAATCTTGCATGCTAGTTCAGCTCTTGGCTCGTTGTGACGATGTGGCATTTGGTGCGCGCTTCAAGGTCGCCCATATAGCTCCGTCACTAGTGAGCATCTTACGAGCGACTTTAAAGGACTAGCCTTATAAACCGTGATCATGCTAGGCAACGTAACTTTGTTTTACATATTATTGAAGTCTATCTTATACTCAAACGAGGGCTTAAGGCCAAGATATCTCATTTATTTCAAACAATATATATTTTTTAACCACATGCTTTGAAACAATTTGAGACTATGTACGGTCATACGATGCACAATTTTGCCTAAGCGTTTTTTTTTTTTTTAATGTACAATTTGCTAGCAAAAAATTATTTTTCTTCATTTTGGCTTATTTTGACAACCAAATATGTAATATTTCTGGGGCAAAAATCTAAAAATTCGTTTGGTGTATTGCAACAGAACAATTTAAATATAATCTATGATATATAAGTGTTAGAACTGTAAGAATGAATTTGTCATATATGTATTAATTTTTGTTAAATAAAACTTTTCTAAAACATTGTAAAACTAAACAGCGAGGTCTTAATATCTGGTGTACGAGATCGTTAGGTCTAGAAACGTTTTTTCTTCTCCCCAGTTTGTTCGGGGCCGTGGTGGGTTGGGACCAAGATGGCCGTCATGGAAATACGTTGATCAGTGAGAAATGTTTGAAAAATGTAATTTGTATGTTTTTCCTTAACTGTAATTGGGTAAATGGGTGATATTAGGTGCGTGTGGATAATGGAAGGCGTAAGAAGTGAAGAGGAAGTGATCGTAGATCGGACGGTTTTCCCTAACAATTCACGAAACCTTCAGATCCGCGAGTGAATGTGAAATGCGAGCGACATCAGCCAGTCGTCCCGTACTTAACTATCGCCGCGTGTTTGCTCAAGGTCGGCGGTATGATCGCGAGCAGAACGACGCGGGGCGACCGATTGACGCCGGTTGTAAATACATCTGTTTAGCCGCAGTGATAGTGTAGGAGAGGGTAGAGGGAGGTAGAGGGTCGAACAGCCAATGGCGACATTGGAAAACACTTAGATGTAGGCATGTGTGAGGGGGAGGGGAGGGGGTAGAAGGCACCAGTAGAGAAGATACACGACATTAGGCTTGTCGCCAAGTAGGACGTACGACGTGAACCTTGGCCCGGCGTGGTTTGTCTCTCGTCTGGCCGGCACGTGTCCTTGCCTTGCTCGTCTCGGTAGCATATCCCTGCGTGACTAACCATTTAACAAACAATCATATACAGGATGTCCAGAAACAAGTGCATTATTGCCACACCACGCTATCTGGGATAAACTGGAGACTAATATGTTAGTGGCGAAATGTACGATGTTACTTTATATGCTCAATATGACAACGTAGCACTGCAGTTAGTCCACTCTTGCGCTCCACAGATATCTTACTTACCTAACTAATCTTAGTATATATAGTTCCGAATAAAGTGAGAACTCACAAAATCCCTGCTGAAGTTCTATTTTCAACCAATTCGAATATTTCCGTGAGTAACGGCTATGACGGGACATGTCTAACCTCTCTTGACATGGCATTATGCGTTTGTGCGTGTAGATAAATTTGTGCAGTCATTATGAATCGATATAGTTCAATAAAACAATGTTGATTAATTATATGAAGTACAATCACGTCAACTCTGATTGGTTTTGTTTCAGTGTTTCAAATAAAACTGAATATAATTATGTTTTATGTACACAGAAGATAATATATTATTATAACAAGAGTGACGACAATCCATAAAATCACTCATTAATCTAAAACGTATATGGAAGATAGAGCATCGTTGATTCGTCGGCCTAGGCCCTTATCCAACGCAAGCGCTCAAAAAGTATTCTCATGAAAGGAATGTAACTTGTTCCGACCTGAAGTTATTAACTAACGTATTATCTATCAACCGTTAAATAATGTGAAATTTTTAATATTCTTAGTAGTTTTCCAAGCAAAATTTTCTGTCCTTATGTAACGATATAAAATATCAGATAACAGGACGTAAATTAAGCTCTATTACAAATTAAGTTAAAATAAACTAAAACAAAATGTTAGTCATCCCCAACAATTTTAGATAGAAAGCTAGCTAGTTTGCAGCATGACGCTGTACGTCAGACATTTCTTCAGAAAAAAATCTGAATTAGTTTTCTCTAAGTAATGCATGGTAAAGTACCTTAGAAAATATATTTGAGGTAAAATAACAGCTTTTCTCATGCATAGGTATAAACGACTTTCACAGCTGCTGCTTTCTTAATTGAGAGGAAATTAGGCGACAGAAGTGGGAGGAACCTTACATCTTACTTGGTCGAAAATTAACTTTAAATTCTGTGTATTTTCAATGCCGCAAAGTCACAACTCATTACTTTATAAGCGTAAAACATAACCAATAAAAAGTTTCCAGTAATTAAAAACCCCAGCCGTAGCAATTATATTGTAAATATAATATGTGCATGCTAAATACAACGTTTGGCATGAGTTTCAAGGAAACTGGTTCAGGATCTAAATATTTACGAAGTAGGCTAAGGGACACACAAGCAGACACGAAAACAGACACATACAGTAAATTGCCCTCACATGATTCCCTTTCCTTCAGGAAGTTGCAAAAAATGCCTCGAGTTAAGACTTGAGACGTGGTCGTCTCAGGTATGAGTATCTAGCGACTTCACGGTGGACGAGACGTGTAAATATACACCAAGTTAGGAAAAGTATTTTAGTATGTCTATAATTTTATAAATATGTCGTAACTTGGCAGATAGGAAATATATATATATATATATATATATATATATATATATATATATATATATATATATATATATATGGGTTTGTATTAATCATTATTTGTACTTTGTATGGTAAAGTGTTATCTTTGGGAACGAGCTTCTTTGACTGTTAATTACGTAAAGAGCCGCTAGGGGCGCGCGATTGTGTTTCGAGCGGGCCCGAGCGCGGAGAGTC